>JANBTM010000025.1:41447-60102 GCA_027578695.1 Coemansia sp. RSA 1365 | reverse complement strand
ATCAACGCGGGGAACGTGGAGATAAAAGTTTAGCATTAGTTGTTGTACAGTTACTAGAGGCTATTTAAGTTGTTCAGTACCTTTTTGTCTAACACAAAAGACCGTAGGGTATTGCAGTAGATATCCAAGACATCCTCAGTTTAAAATAGAAGAAATAAGGGGATGAACCGGCGTTTCTACTGCATGTTTCTGTCAGGAGTGTCTGACAGTTTCTGCATCTGTCGCACATATGACTAAAATAAGTTATTCAGATGAGTAATTTATAACTGAAGAAAAACAGAGCTATTACCAAGATGCAAAAGCGCAACCTTAAGCAGACACATTTTTTGGAATAGCATACAATGAATGTGTTTTGCCTGTCAATTTTCATGCGGAGACAGATTAACGCATTTTCCAAAATTTCCATCACAAATAATGAATAAAAAAACAAACCACACAGAGTGTTTCTTAACTGAGACATTTGTCCAGCAGCCGCAGCAAAAGTAAAAAAAGATAAGAATATGAGCTATCTGAGTATTACTGTGTTTCGGAGACACCAGAAATATACTGCTTATGTCTACGCGCTAGTTCAGCAACAAGATCCTGTTCGATATCGCGACCATTCTCCAAGTCTTGCTGAGGAATCTGCAAAAGATAAGGATCATTGTGTTTAGTGATTAACCAAACTTGCCACTTTCGAGTATTAAGTAAATTAGCAACAACGATTTGATGACCATATTTTTCCAAAGCATATTTAGCCTTTGGAGCCAGTAAATCAGGATCAGTTTCAAGTTTAAAAGAAACCACGAAGCATTCAGGTGCCCAATTTTTAACAAGTGGACGCAAGAATTTCGGTACTTGATTCATACGTAGTGTCAAATCTCCTGTGCCAGATTGAATTTTATGTTCCGCCATATTGTGTGAAGGTATAAAAAAATCACTAACTGCTGCTGCCAAATAAAACATGGATCTGCTTCCTAATGGCGCCAGTATAAGTGATATCTCTCGTAAAAGAAATAAATAATCTGATAGCGTGGTAAAAGTAACTTGTAAAAGTTGTCCTTTGTATTTTTCAAAAAGCTCCAAGTCTTTTAGAACTTTTGTAGCATATTCGTCTTTTACTTTTACTCTGCCATTGCCATCTGTTGTCAAATACCCAAGCATTCCTTGTGAAGTATGTGAATAGTGACGGTTAAATGGCTGCAGTGAATTCTCGCGATATAAAAATATTACCATATATCCCAATGCTAAGAGTTGTTCAGCAGATGCACTGCCGCGTGTACCTGCAGAAAAGTTATCAACAAACCGCACAGTGTTATTTTCCAGTGGTACTGTAGTTCCACCACTAGTCACCAATGCTATTGGACGGTTACTGTCCTGTTGAGTAATAAACTCAGTAACCTTATCGTGCGCCCATTGTAGATTTTTTGGCGGTTGGTTGTGGTCAAAATACGTGTCAGGATCTATGGCCTTCAGTTCTACTGGCACTAGTGGTACTTCGATTGTCTCGCTCATTTTTAATATTATATTATTCGAATAGTGAGTGGAATATATGCACAACCTATTGAAAGCTGAGTAGAAAAAAAAGCGATAAGCAAAAGGTATATTTATACCCAGTCAGGCTGGATTAGGGGTTGCAGACAAAGCGGTCTTGTCAACCGCGATACCAATCCCTCTGTGGGACTGGCGAGATAACAGAATGCCATCGTGGAGAATACAGCGCCAATTGCTCGGAAAGCTGTCAATGTGGCAGGGTATATGGAGTACCATTGTTCTATTCGGATTCATCGCTGGCGTATGACGCAAGCATATTAAGCAAATTTGTCTCTGCTGTTTTTTCAGATGTATTTTCACTATCCTTTCGCCGTTTCTTCTTATCTTCATTAGAACTGTCTGACTGGGCATGAACACTCGAAATGTCCTTAGAGGTAGCAGAATTAACGATAGGTTGATTATTCTGATAGTTATCATCACTGCGACGACGTCTACGAACAATACCGCTTAACTTTGTAGGATTTCTAGATACGATAGGGGATTTAGGATTCTGTCTCTTTATCAAAGCGTTCACAGGTCGTCTATGTCGTTCAGCTACTTTGTTATTGAAATCAGCTAAAGCAAGAATTTCAGTTTGCTTTTGCTCAGTTTGCTTTTGTCTTTCAAGCACATCCACAGTGTCAAGAAATTCTATTTCTTCAGTGTCCAGTTTGCGTATTTGGTTGGCAAAGCGACGAGATTCTGCATATGCTTCTTCTTTTTTAGATCTTTGCTCTTGCAATCGCTCATATAATGTTCGTGGATCATAGTCTGTTTCGGGAATTGGTGCTGCTGCGCCTGTCTCATAAGCCTTTTTCCACGCTTCTTCGCGTTCTTTACGTGCCTCCTCTATTGCATTTTCTGATATAAACCGTGAATTGGGATCTGTGTTGCTCATTGTTTCTTTTATATAGAAAGAACCACAAGGTGTTTGTTTAGAATAATGACTAAGGATAGTAATTTTTTTTTTTTGACGCAAAAAGTGATTAATTGGCATTCTACGCTGTAGTGTAATAATTCAAGACTTATGGGTGGCAGATGACATTTTAGGTCAGCGTATAGGATGCATCGGGGTGAATTGTCAGCGAACGGGAAGATACACGAGATTCTTGTGCATCGTCGTGAGTGATCCAGATGCAGGTGCGCGAAGACAGAGCTTCCTCAACCATCAGAGTTGACTGGGGATCAAGAGCACTGGTAGGCTCATCAAGAAGTAAGACTTTTGGATCGCAGGACAGAGCAACTGCCAAAGCAATGCGCTGCTGCTCGCCACCAGAGAGTTCAGGCCATTTTTTCTCCCACAAATCGGCAGTTATGCCCCAATCTTCGGCGATTTCCACGGGATCATAATGATCTCTGGTTTTCTGAATCGCAAAAGAGTTTACCATATCCACAAAATCCAATGGTGATCCAGCCATAAGCGCCGGTCTTTGCGATACATACATTACGTCGGCACGCCATTGCGGTATTCCTAGATCAGTTGGTGACTTGAATTCCTTTGCATCAGTGTTTAGAAGACATACACCTGCAGTGTAAGGCGTAAGTTGAGCAATACAACGTAGAATGGTAGTTTTTCCCACGCCGCTTGGACCCCGCACAACAAGTACTTCTCCCTCGTGCAAGTCAAAGTTCACATTATAAAATAAGTACTCGCTATCTTTTACAGCTTCGTCTCGTCGTCTAGTCATCTCTCTAACACGCAATACTGGTGCTGTTGGTGTCACTGAACCGTAGTTTGTGACTCTGTCATCGGATAGTGTCATAAGTCTTTTATTTCGAATGGCTAAAGTGAATTTGGAGTCACAATTAAAGAGATAAGAAAAGGGGTGAAAATATAAAAGAGAAAGAAGAAACGCATACTGTTAAATGCATTAAAGTTGCCCAAACCCTATTTTTGTCTGAATACAGAGAGAGGCTTCTGGAAGAAATGGGTGTCCAGGCAATGACGCAAAAGTTTAAACATTCTTCCCTCCCCACAGAACTGGTTCTTTGTGTTTTTGAGTGGCGATACAAAAGAACCATTCACAGTTATTTTAGACGAGTACTTGCAAGTTGATGCAAGGTAGAATATGTGTATTTCACAAAACTCTCTGCGTCAGAAGCTAGAAAAATAAGAGACATGCACGCGCTTCGGCTGCATAAGAAATTCCCCGGGGGTGGTAACAAACCCGCATTGCCCGGCAGTCCAAAGTAAAGGAAAAAAAATGATGAATAAAATATCCTTCTTCTCTTTTCATCTGAACCAAATAAAATAAAATAACAGTGCAGCCTTTTTTAAATTCTCTAATAATAACGCATTTTTAATGTACTAACCTCCTTTTTTCGCAGAGTTGAATAGAAACTTGTTCTACTAAGCTTTCTATAACTTCCGCACTTGCTGAGAGAGAGGGAGAAAAAGCTCCTACAACAGCAAATCCTTTCTTTTTACACCACCAGAAAAAGGGGACCAAGCAAGGGGGAAGAAGTTCCAGGCGTCAAAAAAGGACTCAGCGTTGCTTCCTCTTCTCCTCACCCTCCCCCCCTTCTTCTCTTGGTAGTCTTCAGTACTAAACAACCCTTTCCACTCCCGTATTTTTTTTAGTTTTTTTTTTTTTCCTGTTGAACAGCTTTATTTTTATTTTGCCAGTAGGCCTTTTCTTATTTCAGATGGTTAATGCAGCTCCGACGGTCCTGGATACGCCACGGCGACAATCCCCAGCTCACAGGACCAAGGATGCAAATGGCCTTCTAACACAGAATAAGCCTGTAGTGGTTACGCAGGCTTCTTCCACTGCTATCGATTCTACAAAACGTCAGTGGCGTGGTCGTGATGTAGTTTTTGTGGACCCACTCGATACCTCGGCGCCTTACTGGTGGCCAGCAATGGTAAGCAATATTCCCACCTGCACTTTCTGTCTGCCCTTACTCTCGAAGGATACGTGCTCATTACTCACGGACTCCTCCCACATTAAGGCTTTTTTCCTGACGAGGCGCATGAAATGATAGTAACTGCGCCAAGAGGCATTGCCACCAAAAACCACAGGTTCTCTCACTATGCACGTTTCTAACTATCCTGCACTACAAACTGTCTCCCCTTATCCTTTTACTTGCCACTGCTATAGATCGTTCCAACAGACGAGATCGATACAACAATGGGCTGCACAAAGCTAGGCAACGACGAGTATCTAGTCAAGTACTTTGAGGATTGTAAATAGTAAGTATACGAGATATCTGCAGAATTCTTTTTTTGCTGGAAAATCCAGGGCTGCATGGGGAATTGGAGACATACTAAAATCCCAAGGAAAGCAAAAGGAATACTGACAATCTTTGTAGCTCCACAGTTCGAGGAAGCGAATTGCGAGTGTTTAGCACAAGTCAACGTCCCTTTACTGATTTTGCCGACGCCAGCCCCGCCTTCACTAAGGACAAAGCTATCAAGAGTGCATTGTCGTTTCTCAAAACTGGACACGTTCAGGCCAAATTCCAGTGGCGGAGGTGGCAAACTGGCTCTGATACACTGCAAACGCCCTTTGCCCTGCCAATGTCGCTCGCTGTCGATCAGGCTATTCCCAGCAGTATTTCAGTAGACTCGGACGTCTCCACACTAGTCGCTGCGCCGCTAGAGAAGCAGGTCCTGCTGCCTGCTCCTGCCTCGCCGCTGCCCTCCGACAAAAGCCCCAGTGGCAGTGCGCCACCGTCGCCGCCACAGCAACAGCCAACGTCAGCTGACCAGGAAGCTCCAGAACAGGAGCCCTCAACGCCCGAGTCAGCAGCAGCCGCTGCCGAGAGCTCATCTACTTCTCCGCCAGTCTCTTCGTCAACACCACGTACGCGCCGCAGTCGCCCGCAGAAAACAGCGACAGGCACCCCTCCGCGTCGCGGACGTCCGCCTTTGGCACGCCGTCGACAGAAAAGCCAGCAAGTCCCGACCGCTCCAGCCAATGGCAGTCGCCGTCGTCGGAAGCAGCAGCAAAGTCCCGAGATTACGGCTGCAAACGACGACCAGTCATCGGCAGCTGACCCACCACAGATAATGACAGTCATTAAGGAGCTCGAGGAGGTCCAAGAAGAGTACCGGATCTTCCGTTCGCTGGTAAAGCGCGCTGCAAAAGACCTTTGGATGGAAATGGGCAATGAGTGGCCGCCGAACCTTGGTACCTCCACGCGCTTTGGCAAACGGAGAAAAGTTGCCTAAGCCAATCATTCTTTTTCCTGCGGGAAAAAAAGGCCCACACCTCCCCATAAAGCTTTTGAGGGGCGCGTGACTGTTTCGAGCACCCTTTAATGCTAATTTGCTGAAAATTTTCATGTAAAACCTTGCATGAGTCTAATGTAGATTTCCAACCCACACTTTTCTTTTAATTAATACTACCACTAAAAATTACGTGCAACTAATAATGGTAAAATTGACAGCGCAAGAGAAAGAAAAGGCAAAGCAAGTACAGGAGATTGAGGCGCAACTGCGTGCTTCTGCCAATTCTGCCACACATGTGGTAGATAGTTGGCTTACAGACAGTGACTCAGATCAGGAAACTCATAATCAATCAACAAAGGCTCGTGAACTATTTCAAGGGAGACCAGCACGACTTGGAGTGGGAGCGAAATTCCTATCACACAAAGAAATGCAAAACAACAGCACAGCAATTGATGGTATGTTGACTAAAACAGAGTTGATGCTTAAGCGGAAACTTACTAAACATAAAGTATCCAATAATATCGAATCATTGGAATTAGAAAATGAGGAGTGCGATAGTAGATCGAAAATGGTTGCTAGCACTACAAAAGCTAATCAATCAAGTACTGTTGTAAAACCATCAAAGAAAAAGAAAAAATCTGATGCTTTGTTAGAGTCTTTAATTCAACGCCGCAAACATTGAATTTTGGTTACAGTTTTTTACATTTGTTGCATAAAAAACAATTTCGTCATCTGCTTGCTTTTAAAACGTGCACAAGAATTTTTTGTTGATTTACAATAGAAACGCCACAGCTCATAAACCGTGTTTCTCAGTATTTTTTTTTTCTGCAAATAACACTGAATATCAGTAGAGCGGCTTATAGCTACTATGAACAATTGTATTTTGAACTATATGTTTTTTTTTTTCGCAAGCCCTTCAAATATAAGCCATCAGTCTCTTTCAGTATGCAAAATGCCCACAGTCATTTTGTTTGCTTAAAATAAATAGGGATAGTATTTTCCGCAAGCCTCTCAAGCTATTGATTCGGATATCTTATTGTATAACGCAAGTGATGTCACCTAAACTTTACAATAAACAATGTTATTTTTCTAAAATGTTGTTGAATTTGAGGGAGTGCCAAAAAATGTTTTTTTTTTTTTGTGGCAAAACGAAAATAGCATAATTTAGCGGTACAATGTTTATCATACTCGTTTTTTATAGAATGTTTATACAATTTATTCCGCAACATAATATTGCTGCGCAAGAAACCAAATATGGATTCTTGACAAAAAAAAACCTAGAGTGAAATGGAAAAACAGTCAATGTCTTACTATTATCCCTATTTCCATGTTGACCAAAAATATCAACTCGGAGCTGAATGTATTCAACAATAGTTTCACTATGTCTCTAGCACCTTTTTAAACGAAATTTTTTTTAGGAGAGCATATCGTTTAAATAGTTCAGTACCAGGTTCCAATCCAAAAGACCAAAAGTTCTAAAATATCATCCTACCCTTTCCTCAACTTCTCATCTTTCCTTTCCTACTTAAAAGTCTCCCACTTATCGCCTCCCTTTTTTTTTGCATTTTTTGTAGAAAATTAAATATGAAGACTTTCGCCGCCATTGCCGCTCTTGTTGCTCTTGCCGCCGCTGGTGAGCACTACGAGGCTCAGCCTCCTACTGTTGCCCCCGCTCACGAGGCTCAGCCTGACTCTGGCTACCATGCCAACCCTGCTCCTATTGTTGCTCCCGGCAATGAGGTGCACCCTGGACCTGGCTATGGAGCTCAGCCCGTGCCTGCTATTCCCGGCAATGAGGTACACCCTGGTGTAGGTTACGGCGCCCAGCCTGGCCCGGCTCCTATTACCGGTCCCGGCCATGAGGTGCAGCCTGGCCCTGGCTATGGTGCCCAGCCTGTGCCTGCTTTCCCTGGAAATGAGGTACACCCTGGACCTGGCTATGGAGCTCAGCCTGTTCCTGCTATCCCTGGCAACGAGGTACACCCTGGCTACGGCGCCCAGCCTGGCCCGGCTCCTATTACCGCGCCCGAGCATGAGCATCAGCCCGGGGGTGGCTACCAGGCCGTCCCTCCTCCTTCAATTGCTCCTGAGCACCCTGCTGGTCCTGGATACAGCGCGGGCCCGATCTTCGTCACCCCGATCTACCCCCAGCAGCCTGCACCTATCACCGCACCTGAGCATGAGCACCAGCCTGGAGGTGGCTACCAGGCCCAGCCTGTCCCTGTTCCGGCACCTGCACCAATCACTGCACCTGAGCATGAGCACCAGCCTGGAGGTGGATACGAGGCCCACCCTGCACCCCCGTCTGTTGCACCTGGAAACGAGAACTCTGGATACAAGGCTGATGCCCCTCACTACTAGACGTGATATCTAGCTTCTTTTTTTCTACAAACTTTTATCCGGCATTCATCTGTATTGCTTGACTTGGTCTTAATGCAAACCTTAAACATTTTACATATTGTTTATGATGTCTGAATTTATGTTATTGATTTTCAAACCGGATGCTTACAAGTTAAACTTGATTTCATTTTAGAAAGCAAATGTGGTTATTATGATGCTAGTTTCCGATGGGTTCACACATTTTATTGGTAGGTTACACAAGGTGATCTACTTATATTTTGTGGATTGATATAAAAAAGTTATACAAAAAAGTAAGAGTGGATAAACTGACATAGATTAATACTCGTTGTTACTTGACACATCGGCCATTGCTCCTTCACTGGGACTGGATGCACTGTGTTCCGATTCTTGCTCCGACGCAAGGCGATCTAGCGCATCTAAAGTGTCCTGAATCTTGATCACAATCGAGCGGCGTTTGGCACGAATAACTTCATCACCGTAGCTGGGAATTGTGTCGAGCTTTAACAGCAGACGTTGTAGAGTATCCTTGTAGGCATGGAAGGCTGAATTATCACGGTTGTAAGCCAGACGCAGATCCCCGTTCTTGTCAGCAACAAAAGAGAGCTGAGTATCATTGACTCGGCGACTATAATCTTTTCGAATTTGATCCAATTCAAGCTCAAGATGATGCAGGCTGCTCAGGCTTTCGCGGACCTGCTTTGCAACACGCTTGCTTTTGGCTCCCAGTACGTAGTCTTCAATTGTCTTTACAGCCTGCCTCTGCCGCTGCTCTTCAGGACCTTCTGCCGCAAGTTGTTGCTGCTGTTGCTGTTGCTTCTCAGCAGCCTTCTTGGCGCGTTTGCTCTGCTTATGCTTTCGGTTGTGGCGGCGATGACGACGGCGAGTAGCGCGCTGATGGTCTTGCTTGCCGTCCGCCTCTTTCATCTCGCGCAGCTGGCACTTGCAGTCGTCTAACATGTCCGCAAATTCGCTGTCCGTGTGCTCGTTTGCTTCATCCTCCGCGGGCTTTTCTTCTTGCTGCGTGTCTTTTTCTTCCTGTGAAGTAACCTTGGGTAGTTCATCAGGCTCAGGACTATGCTCGTTGTCACCAAGAGGACTGAGAGGCACAAACACATCTTCATCGCCCAAGCCATGCACACGATTCCGTAGCAACCGCGCCAGCCGATTATAATCCGTTGGCTCCTCGACCTCAACATCCGAGCCAATAGGTGGCGAATTGCGTGGTATCTTGGCAGATGGCGTTGGAGGAGGAGAGCTGGCTGGTTCCTCAACAATGTCCACATCAGCCTTCTGAGGCGTCGCTTTGGTCTTTGTTTTTGCATTAGTTGACAATGTTGGTGGACTACGCGAAGCCTCACGCGTGGCCTCTCTTGCTTTCTCTGCGTCTTCTTCAGCACCAATCTCAGCTAGACGGTCATGTACCACACGTAGCACATTGTCAAGCAACGCAGGATCAGGTTCCTGAGCACGAGCACCGTATGGTAGTGACCGCTGCTCATCAGAAGGTGGTCCAACTACACTTATTTTCCTTGAAGTTGCAGGTGTGGGAACAGGGGCCTTAGGACCACTCTCTCGCTCCACGCTTTGTAGCGATTGAGAGTCAGAAGTAGGCTTTGATGCAGCATCGCTAAAGTACAAATCAAGTAGATCAGACAATGCAGACTTGTGTGCACGTCTACGCTCAACCTCATCCTGTGAGCGGAACTGGCTGTCAAGAATGTGGTCAAAAAAGTGGAATGGCGGGAAAAACACCACATTATCTTTGCCGCTCGTTGCAGCTTCATTCTCGCGAGAAGCCTTTTGAGCCTGTCGCTGGTTTTCCAACTGCTTCTGTTGCTCGTCTTCTCGTAGTCGACTTAGATATGCCAAACGTGCTCGCTCAGAAGCTGCTCTTGCCTGTTCCTGTCGCTGCTTCTCTAACTGTCGTTGATAAGCAAGCAGCTCATGTTCACGCTGAGCAATAGTCTGCTGTTGTTGTTCAAGTAGTGCACGACGAAGCTGTGCTTGTGCCCGTTGTTGCTGCAATACTCGTAGTTGTGCTTGAATATCCGACAGAGAAGAGGTGCTGTAGGCTGAGCGCAGGTCTTGGAAGGCATCAAATGGGTAACTTCCATCATAATCGTCGTCGTTTACAAAGCGGATATAGGGATATCCTGGTACGCTGCGGTCGCCACGCGCTAATGGAGGCCGCGCCACAAATGATCTGGAAGCGCGCGGATGAGGCGCATTATTGGCTGAGAATAGCCGGATCGGCGTTGCGTCAGTATCGTCTAGAAAAAACTGCATGATTAGTGTGAATAGACTGCTGTTTGGCGTTATAGTTATTTAGCTGTACTAGAAAATAAAGGACAAGGCTAGAGTAAAAAGGTGTTAGTGGGAATGTGTGTAGGGCGTAAATGTTCTTATATAATCTAGGCTCGGGTCAGGGGAAGCACCCAGAATAGTCTAGAACTTGCTACATCTTTCCTAAAATCAGATTATGCAAGGCAGTCAATCGTGTATGCAAGGAAATTAACCCTAAAGTCATGAATATCACAAAAGTGGTTATTGATTTGGCATTTACCATTAGCTGCGGGTTCTGAGTTTTTTCCAAAACAGACCATATTTTTATTCAAAAACATCAATAAATTTATGCTATACCATTTGCAAATAAAATTTATAAATTCTAGATACACTAGAATGCATGCCACAGACCTACAAAGTACTTGGAATTATCTGTTCAATGTTTTACACACACTCTACCAAGATCAACGGCGTCTAGCAACAATCTTAAAAAACAGTGTGGCAATAGCAGCGACCACTGCAGGAACAGCATATCGTAGTAGAATCCGTAGGAACCACATTGCCGAAATTCTGGGCCGTATAGCAGCAACAGCAGCCGTAGAACCATCACTTACAGCGGCATTACGGTATTCCAAAGCGGGCTGCTCCAAAGGAACAGCTTCTGTAGGCAGCGAGTGAATAGTAGAATTTTGCAACAAAAGCGATTCTTGTCTGGATGGCATAGTCGACAGCTGACGACAAACCTTTGTCAGTGACTGCGGAAGCGCCTTAGTAGCAATAAACTTAATTACACTTTTCGGGATCCAGCCCTTCAAGTCGCCATCAGCGATCTGGACTACTTTACACCAACTCCGACTGTCATCCAAGCCCAAATGTTGGCGTTCCTCAGCTGTGGTTTGTGTAATAAGTTGTCCAGCAATTCCCGCCTCCATTCGCACAATACCTTCAGCAACATTCTCTGGTACGCGCTGATCTTCAATACTCTGGCTGACGTTAAGGTATGCAGTCTCACCATTGCCTGTCTGCACCGCAGCCAAATGCGACAATAGTAACGAGTCGCGCGCAGCAGTGGGCCACACAGCCTTCATCTTTATATAATGGATTGCATCGCAAGGACCTAATTTCTCTACTATGCGCGTAGATTCTGTCAGCTCATCCCATTGAGGCCGCTTCAAAATGCTTGAAAGCAAATCAAAGGCTGTTCCGGGCTGCGTGGGCGCATAGAATATCACGCGGAAACAGAATGGCTTGGACACATGCCCTTCTACGGTCACGGGATACGGTTGTTTTAGTGCTGTTAACGGCTTCCACACATCCTCTGCCTGCGAGTCGCTTTCCCCTGACGCCATCTGTATAAACCTGTGCTCGAGCTCGGTGCATTTTGATGCGTATCTATGCGCTGCGTCTTTTGCCCCGCCTGTATGGCTTCCGTTTGAGGCATGGTCTACGGCGTGGATAAGCGTGTATATTTCCCTCATAAATAAATTAGCAGAGTTCTTTGCAATATACTGGTTTAGGATATGTTGTAAGTGTTGGTGTGGCGCAGTTCAAACATTAAGAGTCACATATTACCTTGCGAAGTGGTGCTGTGTTGCGCAGGCTTTGGCTGACGCTTTGGCTGAGCAGCCTGTGATGGCGAATCGTAACGAGCGACTTCGAGACGGTATTTGTCGCCTGGCCAGTGCATGGCAATGACTAGCAGGGGTACCAATACTAGCAACAGTAGCTGGAACATCGCATAGTGTAGCCGGTCAAGCGGATACTGAATTGCATCTACAGCTCAAAAAAAAAAAACACCAGTATATCGAATAACAAAACCAGAATCCATGTTTAGAAAGTATAGGAGGAAAAAAGCGGGAAAATATGCAGCATCGGAATTATTTAACAACACCTTGCTGCTGCCAGCTCCATCATCCTGTGCTGCATTGCATGGTAGTCAAAAAAATGTATGACAGCGCGTCTATCCTCTATTGTTCTGCATAGTGGTGGTAAAAAAATATTTCTGGCCGATAAACACTACATACACTTGTTTAGAGCGCTTAGGGCTGGAATCGGTAGTGCCAGAGAGGCCACGACAGTCATTACTGCGCCAGGCTCTGAAAAACTCGCCAGTACCCGTCGCCGATCACCTCTGGTAGACTTATCCATGTCCTCTACAGAAAAAAGGGCAGATGATATGTGGTAATACGTGGTTGCTACTGAGAGAAATACAGAAGAAAAATTTAAAAAAGAGAATAAAAAGGCAAAGCGCTACTTTTGATGACGTTTTTTCAACGGGTGGAAATGGTTTCACATGGAAGGGAAGGGCGAATGAAGGGGGCACGTGTTTTTTATTTGGACATCCAGGCAAAGTCTAGTTTCTGGTATCCTCCAGGTTTAATAAGACAATTGATAAGAGTAAGGCCATTGTGTGCCAGCGCTGCCTCAACAGCACTGCCAAGATCCTCGGGTGTCTTGACTAGCACGCCTTTTGCCCCGACTGCCTCCGCAATCAGCTCATAGCGGACTCCAGGCAAAAGTGCGGTGGTTGGCAGTTGGCTCTGCTTTTCCAAGGCGCCATATTCTTCGGGTTCCAGGCCATAATATATGCCATTGTTGTTTATAACAATGACAATAAGTGGAAGACGCGAGCGAACTGCAGTCTCAAGTTCCATGGCACTGAATCCAAAGGCAGAGTCACCTACAACCGCCACCACACGGCTGTCAGCGTAGTGAAGTTGCGCTGCAATGGCAAAGCCCATACCCACGCCCATGTTTGCAAACGTTGCGCAGTCCAGACGGCGACGAGGCAGCTGAAAATCAAACACAGTACGTGCAATGTCCATTGTATTAGCACCCTCACTGACAAATACCACATCTGACGGCAACCGCTGCTTGATCTCATAAAATGCTCGGTAGTATGACATGGGGAGCTCAGAGTTCTGGTACTTTTGCAGTTGTTTGTCTGCGTTCCGCTGTGCATGCTGAGCCAACTCGCTAACAAACGGATTGGAATCCGGATCCGATACAAACGAACCACGAAGCGCATCAATCAGCTGCCGTACGACTAAAGGCAAATGTCCTTGGAGAGCCACGTCTATTGAAACGTTGGTGCCAATTTCCTCAGGATGCACGTCAACCTGGATAATCTTTGTGTCGGGATTGAAGCGTCGGCCAAAGTGCAGGATCCAGTTAAGCCGTGCGCCCAGCAGAAGAACCACATCGGCGCCCTTCAGCGCACTCGAGCGAGCGCTTGAAGCGTTGCGTGGGTGGTTGTCGGGCACAACACCCTTGGCCATGGGTGTAGGCAAGAACGGCGCCTGGTATTTGTCGACCAGTGCACGAATCTCCTCCTCAGCGCGTGCGTAGGCCGCGCCCTTACCCACCACAATAAGCGGGCTTTTCGCGGCGCTCAAAAGTTTCACCGCTGCAGCAATGTCAGTCGGATCAGCCTGCGCAAACACTTGCTTTGCAAGGTGCGAATTAGGCACTGCAGCAGCCTGTACACTTCCCTGGATATAGTCCGCTGGGAGGTCAATGTACGCAGCGCCCGGACGACCTACCATCGCATGTCTAAATGCACTTGTCATAACCTGAGGAATCTGCTCTAAAGACTGCGGCCTAGCAGAGTACTTGGAATAAGGACGACACATCTCAATCTGCAGGCATTCCTGGAACGCTCCAGCACCCTCCAACGTGGTCTCACACGAGCCGCCAATAAGTACCAGTGGCCATGTATTCACCTGCGAGTGCACTACGCCAGCCAGAGCATGTACCACACCTGGACCCGAGACTACAAGACACACACCAGGCTTTTGATTCAGATATCCCCATGCAGAGGCTGCGTAGCTACACGACTGCTCGTTGCGAAAGCTGATGAAGCGAATGCCCTCAGCCTGGATAGCCTCTGCTACTTCCACTACCGGAATACCAACAATGCCAAACA
Organism: Coemansia sp. RSA 1365; assembly: GCA_027578695.1. Lineage (NCBI taxonomy): Eukaryota > Fungi > Kickxellomycota > Kickxellomycetes > Kickxellales > Kickxellaceae > Coemansia > Coemansia sp. RSA 1365. The sequence continues at coordinate 45,847 of JANBTM010000025.1, read as the reverse complement.
CTACTGTCACACCCTGCTGCTTCAGTGCTTTAGCGACAACCTGCGCTCCAGACAAAGACATTATACTAGTGCTATGCGTATTAATAATAACAACCGACAAAGTATAAGCTAAGCAAAACTGCGCGGAAGAAAGGTCCTGCCACACTTTGCAGGGCATTTGGCCAAAACTTCGGGATAAGGGGAAGTTGTGAGTGATGTCGCCATCGAGCCTAAGCATTACTTCAAATCGATAGGTTACCAGAGTGACCAGCGTTGTTGATCAAAAAAAAAAAGAACATAAAAGATAATAATTGTCTAGAAACACGTGCAGCTTGGCTATACGCCGCCTCCGCTGCGATGGGTGGGGATTTGGTTAAGCTTCAACTCGCGGTTTGGTTCCCGACCTTTTGCATTGGTTGCCTCCTTGATTTCGCCCAGTACATTGAAGATCTGCTCAAACTCGACGTGGCTAGCAGGGTTACCGCTGGCAATGCTGGCAGCCTTCAAAAACGACTCAAGCCCGTTGTCAGGAACTGGCACTTTGATGGATTCAAACAGCGGCTCGATATCCTTGACTTCGATGTGGCCGTCGCCATTGATGTCAAACTCGGCAAAAGCTGAAAGAATGGTGCCGATCTCATCTGCAGAGAAATTCCCGCGACGATAGTATGAAGCAGGGTCGACAAAGTTCAGGCTCCGAGTGGTTTTCAGGTTGACATAACCTTCGCGGTCAAAGTCAGCAGCGGCAGTAGCACTGGTAGGCTCGTCGAGAATGGAGTCTGGAAGACCCATGGTAGTCAAATACTCGAGGCCCTTGCGGTGTTCAGACTTTTTGCGGGCCTCAGACCAGTCAAGCTCGGTAGCCATAATATCAATAACACGGGGTAGCGACTCACGCGCAGCCTGGGCATCGAGGAAAGCCAGCCGCAGACGGCGAGCAATGACGTCTACAACGGAAAGTGCATATTCGTACTGCACAGCATAGCGCACCTCAGCATCGACAAATGGATACAGCGGGTGGATACGGCCATCAAGCGTCTGTGTGCCGCGGTGATCGGCAAGTGCACAGACAGCCCAGGCGCGGTCGCCGTAGTTGTGAGACAAATGGCGGGCAACCTCCAGATCCACGCCAAAGTTCTGGACAAGTTTAATGAACATAGTGTCAGACCATGCGTGTGAGCCAATCAAACGGACATTCTCAGTCTGGCAGTCACGCACAGGATGCAGACCAAATGTGGCAATTGCCTGGTCAATGGTTTCCTTGGCCATCTCGCGGTAAGTGGTCCACTTGCCGCCTGCAATGGTAATCAGTCCCGAGTCAGAGGTATGGATCATATGGTTGCGCACCAGATCCTTTGTGTTTTTGGCCTTCGGGTCGCGCACTAGCGGACGAATGCCCGACCACGCTGACAAAACATCACCACGGCGGATCTTAACGTCAGGCGATAAGAAGCGGCGGATTTCCGACAGAATCCACTCGATCTCCTTCTCGGAAGGCTTCGGGTCGGCCTCTACGGCGCACCGCGTGTCAGTAGTACCGGCAACAACGCCGCCCTCCCACGGTAGGAAAAACACAACGCGCCCGTCGGTGGTGGAGGGATCCAGCATGCCCATGTTCTTGGGGCTAAAGTACGATGGTAGCACCAGATGCACGCCAGAGCTGGGAGCCACGATGTCTGCCATCTGCGGCTCGTCCATCTTGAGGATTGCATCAGAGAACGGACCAGTGGCGTTGATCACACCCTTGGCGCGAACCGTCCACTCTTCGCCAGTCTCGCTGTCGCGCATAACGGCTCCGCGCACACTTTCCTTTCCACTTGTCTCATCCTTTTCTTTGATGAGCGACGTGACCTCCACGTGATTGGCCACCACTGCCCCATGTGCCGCGGCTGTGACCGCCAGTGCCGCGTTCATGCGCGCGTCGTTGTGCTGCCCGTCAAAGTACACCATTGATCCTACCAGATTCTCAGCCCGTAGCATTGGGAAGTTCTCCAGTGTCTTTCCGCGTCCCAGAATGTAGCTGCTGGAGATGCCCTGTTTGCCAGCGAGTAGATCGTACATCTTACACCCTACCCAGAAGTACGGTAGCTGCCACCATGTGTAAACCGGCAAAAGAATTGGCAGCTCATTGCTGAGGTACGGCGCAATCTTCAGAAACGTCTTGCGCTCGTGCAGCGCCTCCCGCACCATCTTCCACTGTTCGTAGTCCAGTCCCATGATTGCCTTCTGCAGGTAACGCACGCCGCCGTGCACCAGCTTGGTCGATTTAGACGACGTCCCTGATGCAAAATCATCGCGCTCAATCATTGCCACTTTCAGTCCACGCGTTGCTGCGTCAAGCGTGCATCCCGCGCCCGTCGCTCCACCACCAATTACCAGCAGATCATACTCGCGCTCTTGCGCCGTCTTTGTGTCGCGCCCGTCAGCCGTCAGACCTTTGAGTTCGTTGATAATCTCCTGTCGCTTGGGAGGCGTCCAGAACGCATGTGGCCGCACCCCCGGCTGCGTCGACGTCTCTAGCGGATCTGCATATATCACGTTTAGACCAGAGTATCCTCCGCCGCTGCCCGCCTGCTGCTGTCGTTGCAGATAGTAGCTGTGACCTGCATATCCCGCTGCTGCCGCCGCCGTTCCCGCCGCCCCGAATTTGAGCGCCTTTCCGACTATTTGTTGACGCCACATGCCTTTTAGGATCAAGTGGCTTCCGAGAATGCCCTTTTTTTGCTGTGCTGCGTGAGTCGATTAATAAGAAACCAGCCAGAAACTCCTCTTGCTTACTGCACAAACAATCAATATTGGCCGAAAATAGGGAGACCACACAAGTGAAGAATCAGAATAATAAAGTGGGGTAAAAAAAAAAAGTAAGCACAAATGTAGTGAAGCGAGATAGTTTGTATATTAGGGAGAGAGAGGGAGAGAGAGGAAAATGACGATTGTGCTGTTATTTGAAATATAACATTGACAAATTTCTTGCGAGTGCGTCAAGAGCGGCTTTCGCTTTGCAAAATATGGAGTCTCGTCTCCTTCCCCACCCTCCATTTTTTAGGCTCGCGTGCCGAATAGGATGTTAATGATTGGCGAGCTCCCTGGTAAGGCAAGTCCAGAACCACTTTCCGTACAAGTCACCAAATCCCCTTACAAGGAAGCGGCCGCACATTGCCGTCACCACGAACTGGCCGTTTTATGGATTTCCTTTAAAAAAAAATGTTGAGAATAACCCCTCATCCCGGCCGATGGGCTAAAATTTGTGGTTGAACTTTTTTTTTTACTTCACTTTTGGTGGTGTGCTCTTCCGCTGGAGAACAAAGGCCCCGTTACAATGCTCCCACATCTCGCTTGCTTGCAACACGAGATGTCTAAAAAAGGAAGACGATTGCCTGTTTCTCTTGAGCAATCGTCGCACGGCACTGGCCAGCTTTATCCACACATGCGGCAAACTGCTAGTGTCCGCCGGAGAATTTCTAGCCTGCCATTGATAACTTTCGGTCATAATGCAGCTTACCTTGCTGCTGGCGATGGTGATCATCGAAGCCTTTCCTTTTGTCTTCAACTGCTTAGCGCAAGCAGGCTCCTGATCCAATTTCAACTGATCACCCCACCAGATCACTAGGGGTGTCCTTCTAAAAAATACCAGATTTTTTTTAAGAGTTGTACAGGAAATCTTCAAATTGCCTTTTCGTGTATTGTAATTTCACTTGCACTTGTTCTTGTGCACTTCTCTTAATTCCACAATGTCGAATCCCTTTGGGCGGACAGCAACACAAGAGGAGCGAGCAGCAGCAGCGAATGTAACAGACTCATGTGCTTTTAAAGCCGGGTTCAGCGGCATAGCTGGATACGGGATCGGTGCTGTCTTTGGGTTGGTGCTGTCAGGGATAGAGTTTTCGTCACCTGTGGATACTACAGCATCAACAAAACAGCAGATCAAGACAGTGTTTAAAGACATGGGAAATAAAAGTTTGTCTTCAGCGAAGAATTTTGCTCTTATGGCTGCTATTTATTCTGGTTCTGAGTGCATGATTGAAAGCTATCGAGCTCGGAACGATATTTATAATAGCATTGCTGCTGGATGTGTCACTGGTGGTGCTCTGGGTATGCGCTCGGGTCCTCGTGCTATGGCTGTTGGCTGTGCTGGATTTGCTGCGTTCTCAGCTGCTATTGATTTGTATATGCACAAGGATGACTAGCCTTTTCTTTTTATTCTTTTTTTCTCTTAAACGCTAGAAAACACCCATGTTTAATAACAATCCCTGTTTTTAACAGACGGATATCAGTAGTATCGCAAAAAAAAAAAACCTGCACCCTTCAATTAGTGCGAACAGCTTGCACATGTAGCAATGTAAAGAATACACGCCTTTTACAGACGCCCTTTCTGTGCTTTGGCATAATGATTTGATTTTTGTAACAAGTGCTATGCCTTG
>JANBTM010000025.1:30572-41347 GCA_027578695.1 Coemansia sp. RSA 1365 | reverse complement strand
AAATCTGGTACTTCTTACTATATGCCAAGCATGGCGCCATGTAGCAATGCCTATAGTCTATCGAGAAGTTTTTGTTCATTGTGAGACATCCGATGGCTGTGATTATGATACCTTGGCTAAAATGAATAAATCGCCAGAAATTTTAGATAATACATATCTTGTAAGTAATGCACAGCTTGTAGTATCGGCTGGTTGCATTGAATTTGTAAAAATTGCTGACATTGGCATTTGCTTTCATACAAATCCTCTTTTAGCAGTAAATATAATAGTAAATTGTCTGAAGAGTGCTTCAAACAAATGGCAGAATATCAGACAACTTGCTGTCACTATGCAACCAAGTACATATGCCTCTTATCGACTTCATGTTGACATTGGTTGCTATAAAAATGACATTATATGTTTAACAGATGGGTTGTGTAATTTAATGCCACATGTACGACGATTAGGTTTTCAGGGCGCAAATAGAAACATTCTTGCCAGGTCATTATGCGATCATTTGGCGAGTTGCTATGCAGACCAACTAAATCAGTTAGATTGTCGACACCCAATTGTTTCACCCGATGATGTGGTGTTTAAAGAATTAACTGACATGTCTATTGATTTTGATTATGAATATAAATATGGACTTCCGCGTGTATCTGCAGAAACGCTTGTAAGTTTAAAAATATGCAATGCTTCTGCAGGCCATTCGTGGTCAGCATTTAGCTACGAGAAAAACCCTACGGTAATCAATTTCCCCAGTCTAAGGTTACTTGATCTCACATACAATGTGGGAGGTGGAGCTACATTAGATAGTCCCGAGGTTACTAAATACAAACATTATAATTATATTACACTGAATTTTCCAAGTCTAAAAGTACTTTATTTGACAAATATGACCAAGAGCTGTCCGCTTCTCCAAAATGCAGTACTTCCATCTCATATGGAACGTCTTAGCATTACAGCTTCAACTAGTGTGTTTGAGCAAGCTAGTATAATTGGTCTGCCACAGGTCAAGCATATTTCATTGACAGTAGGTTCTAGGGCAAGAAGAGACGATGACGTATTTATATTTATTAGGCAAATTCTGGCTAAACAACAAAAAAGTGAAAATACAGAGTTAATTGCCAGCAACTATAGACTGCCTGTACATATAAAAGATATTGAATGTATTAATCTAACATGTCTTCGTATAAAAGCACCAATAGCGGTGGACACAATGCTTGCATTTATAAAAAGATTGCGTAAGCTTAGTAGACTGTCACTCTATGGACTTGCATTGGACAATATTCAGTCAGATATTACAATTCCTGAGGTTAGCTTGCATAGCCAGAAACATTTAGAACCGTTGGATACAAACATTAAAGAAATATCGATATGTTACATTACAGGAGGTTACCGGTCACAAGATATTGTGCAAGTATCGGCATATCTGATGCTTAAAATACCTAGTTTGAAGAGGTTTGCTATTGTTCACACGTTATGCAAACCGTTACTAGATATTGTAGCTACATACACGCCGATGTATCCACACCTGAAAGGCCTCAGGATTCGGTTAGACGAGTATGAGAAGTGCTTTTATGCTGGACACCCACACTAGATAGCAATTCTGTGCGTATTAAAGAAAAGAATTGGTGCGTTCTACATGCAACCTGCATTGTCAAGGAACCGCCCGTAAGAAAAGGGGGGACAACATGTGCCTTAAATACATTGAACGAACCAATAGAAAACACAGCTGCCGATCCAAGCAACAGAGAAACCAAACACCAATGGTAGAAGGATTTGTTTGTCTGTCGAGAAAAAAGTGTCAGAAGCTTCTTTTACCTTGCCAACACCTCATCCCTCTCTTTCCTTCAGACAAGACTTTTTAGCATATATATATTTTTTTTACTCTTGCTCTAGTTGGTTTTAATCTAGCAGCTTGACATTGGGGTTTTCTCTAATATATTTCTGCAACAATTGTTTTTGTATTTGTTGCAGTACTTCCGTTAATCTATATTTCTTTTTACCTCTCGAAGATGCAGGCATCTAGCATTTCAGGCCACACTGGTGTAAGTAATTGAAACGTTATTAGCACAATTCTCCTTGCTTCTGTTTTGGATACCAAGGAGAGCTATCGGTTCTTCACGACAAAGCAACGGCTACTACGGTACTACAGTATATGTAACCTCCAGTACTGAGTATGTTTTTTTTTCTTTGCCTTGCAAAACTGGCCACTTCTGACCAGTCCGAAAAAAAAGCAAGGAGAACGTGAAAGCAGTCAACCTTTTTCCGGCTGATCTTCCGCTTACACAGCGCGTCTATGCACTGGATATACGCTTGGCGTTGTGTGATTATCCCCACTGTTCTATTTTAAAACATACGCACGGCTAACACAGGCAGCTGTAATGCAGTGGTCTATCCCAACCACATTATCAGAAAGAATGGCAAAGGATGTCACTAAATTGGCTAGCATAAGCGAAGATGTCACTATTTTTTTTGTATAGGACCTGGACAGCGCTATCAGCAAGGCGCGCGATAAGCTGGAAAAGGAGCGGATTATGCTGGAGAAGGCCAGACAGCTGGCTTCTCAAGTCAGCAACCTGAATGCCAAGGCCGATGCACAGGGCATGGTACGCGATACTGAGCAGCGCATCAGCTACCTCGAGGCCGAGTTTCGACGTTTGACCCAGAAGAGAGACGACAGGAACAGCATTAAGTCTGCAGGTAATTTATCACAGGCCACTCCAAACGATGTCTCAGTTGGTGGATATGCATTCAGAAATCAGTGCACTGGATGAAAATCTTCCAGATATTTCTGCTTAAGACTTTTGAAAAAAAGTGACGGGCGGCAGCTGCTTGAGCGCATTTGCATCTATACTAATATGGCGTATTTACATCAATGTCTCTGGCAATTGCTATGTAGGCGGCGGCAGCTTGAATGACGGACGCTCGTCGCCAAGCACAGTGGCTTCGGATAAGAGTTTTGGTGGACGTCCGCATTCGACATCGTTCTCCAAGCTTGATTTGCGCAAAGCCTCGTCGCACTTGTCGGGTCAGAAAATCTCGCTCAAGGTCCATGAGGTTGCATACAAGCTTGAGGTTGAGCGCAAGATCCGCGACAACGCCAACCGCATCCGGACGCTGTACAGCAACGATTATCGCAAAGGGAGCAAGGACAAAATTGTTCAGATCACCGACTCGGACCGGATTCTTCACGAGACTAACGACCGCATTCGTCTTCTCGAGTACTCGCTAAAGATGTACCAGTCGCTCTATGTCGACTACGCAGATGATGACGAGACGCTTAATGATGAAGACTACGCTGGTGCACAATTTCAGCCTGCAATTCGGCGGCCTATTTCAGGCAAGCTGCAGCTGCGTATCCACCGTGCCAAGCATCTTCGCCGCGCACCAATCCATACCAAGGCGTTTCGCAGTCCGCAGCAGTTTGTCGTGGTGAAGATTGATGGCAGGGTATGTGGCACCACGCCAATTGTAAAGGACTCGGTGTTCAACCACTACTTTGAGATTGAAGTGAAAAAGGCGTCCGAAGTTGAGCTTTCAATATTTGAGCGCGGCGATAAGGACTACTTGATTGGACTGATGTGGATCCGTCTATCGGAGATATACGAGGGCATACGTAAGAAGGAGATTGTGGCCGAGTCCTCGAATGGATGGGCTACAGCTGAGCAGGTTGCCAAGAGCGCTCAGACACAGGCACCATACGGCAGTCCAGGCTCAGCTGGTACGGGCGCGGGGTCAAGGCAGTCACAGCAGCTTGCGCCGAACGCATCTCCAGCACAGGGGACAGGGGATGCGGCTCCAGGCGTACTTAGCGAATGGGATGTAGAGTCGCAAGGGCAGATTGAGCTGTGGATGAACTTTACCAAGGGTGCAGTCAAGCGCCGACAGCAGACGCGGCTGGGCCGCAAGGCCGCGGTGCGCAAGCGTAGAGGCCCATGTATCGAGATGTGTGGGCATCACTTTTATCCGTTGCACACGTATTCGATTATGAAGTGCGCTATCTGCAGCGATCACATTGTAAACGAGATTGGACAGCAGTGCGACGACTGCCATCTTTTTGTGCATCAAAAGTGTGTTGGGCGTGTGGTATCCAACTGTCATTTTGGCGATGCGACGGAGGATGGCGTGGAGCTCGGACACCGCATTCCGCATCGCTGGGAGCAATCAACCAACATCGGCGCCAATTGGTGTTGCCACTGTGGCAATATGCTGCCTATCGGACGACGCGCACTCAAGTGCTCAGAGTGCTCTGTGACGTGCCATTCGGGATGCAAAGACTACGTACCAAACATGTGTGGGCTGGATATGATGAAGGCCAGTGCACTGATAATGGAGATAAAGCGTGCAAAGGGTTCAGCTGTACCGCAACCCAAAGTACTGACGAAGCGCGACACTGTTGCAAAGAGACCTACGGCACCAGGCTCGGTGCAGGCGCCTTCAGCTGACGCCCAGGTTGCCGAAATTCAAAACAAGTTTGGACAGATGCAGTCTCCATCTGCAGGAACAGCATACCAACAGCAGCACAATGTAGGGCAGGCGCCAGCCTCGTCGGTCCCACCAAGGCTTACCCAGATTCCCGGACACCAACGTGCGAACTCTAATGAGTTTGTACCAATCAAATCTAACCCCATTTCGCCGGTCCAAGCACAGCCACAATATCAGCAGCAGCCACACGATTCGCACTTGGCTCCGATGGGTGGCTATCCGGCAGGCACTATGCAGCCCCCAAGTTACTACCAGCAGCAGATGTTGCAGGCAAAGAGCGGTCAAGCGCCGCAGCAGCCTACGTTTGCAGCGCGTCCGCCACAACAACAGCAGCAACAGGGTCAATTTATGCCTCCCCAACAGCAGCGGCCACAATCTCAATTTATGTCTCCTCAACAGCAGCAGCAACAACAACAGCGACCGCAATCCCAATTTATGTCTCCTCCTCAGCAACAGCAACAGCAGCAACAGCAGCAGCAGCCACAGTTTAAGCAGCCACCTCCTTCTCAGATGCAAGCGCCGGGAGGTATGCTTGGACTACAGGGTCATCCGCCAGCCATTGGCCAGGATGCGCGCCAGCAGATCCATCAGGCCATGCAGCCACAGCAAGGGATTCCAGCTGCACACAAGCCTCCGCGTAAAGTGAGGATTGATGACTTTAAATTTATTAAGGTTCTCGGGAAAGGAAACTTTGGCAAGGTCATGCTTTCGGAGGAAAAGGGCACAAACAAGCTCTACGCGATTAAGGTACTGAAGAAGGAGTTTATCGTGGAGAACGACGAGTTTGAGAGCACGCGGTCGGAGAAGCGCGTGTTGCTGATTGCAAACCGTGAGCAGCACCCATTCCTGATTGGGCTGCATTCGTGCTTCCAGACGTCAAACCACATCTTCTTTGTGATGGAGTACATCTCGGGCGGTGACCTGATGATGCATGTACAGAAGCTGGGTTCGTTCGGCGAGCGGCGGGCAAAATACTTTGCATGCGAGATTCTGCTTGGGCTGGCATACTTCCACAAGGCGGGTATCATTTATCGCGATCTAAAGCTGGATAACATTATGCTTGATAGTCAGGGCCATGTCAAGATTGCAGACTATGGTCTATGTAAAGAGAACATGGGGTATGGACAAACTACGATTACATTCTGCGGTACGCCCGAGTTTATGGCGCCCGAAATTGTGCTCGAGCAGCGTTATGGACGCGCGGTTGACTGGTGGGCATTTGGTGTACTGATTTACGAAATGATTCTGGGCACATCGCCATTCCATGGTGAAGACGAAAATGAGATCTTTGACTCTATTCTGGAGGATGAGATTCTGTACCCTGTGCGCATGTCGCGCGACTCGGTGTTTATCTGCCAGGCCTTGCTAGAGAAGGATCCATCCAAGCGCCTTGGATCCGGTCCGAATGATGCCGAGGACATTATGAAGCATTCTTTCTTTACTGGAATCAACTGGGACGATGTACTGAACAAAAAGATTATGCCTCCTTATGTGCCCGACATTCGTGGACGCTTTGATGTGTCCAACTTTGACCCAGAGTTCACTAATGAGCGCCCTGGTCTTACACCAACCAACACAATTATTGACAAGCATGACCAGAAGGAGTTCTCAGACTTTGACTATGTCTCGCCATGGGCGGGCATCGCTGAGAAATGGACTCGCTAAGCACTGCCTAATCGGTTACTTCCCTAACCACCAATAATTTACTCTTTTCTTCGCTTTGCTGATACTTTTTTGCTTTTTCTCTTTTTCTCATCGTTTCTATCCGACTAATTAATTTTGATTGCTAGTAGAGCTGTTGCTCTCCTGCACAACTTCAATTCTATAACAAGAACCGAAATACCATATCTTAAAATTCTATGGTTCTTCTTGGGACCATGCTTTGGGAACATTATTGATCCAAGAGTGTAAGCCGATACTTTTGATACATTCTACGGGCATGCAATATACGGGATCCACAACCTTCAAGGGATACCCTTCAAAGCCAGCCAGCGAAAGCCCAGCAATTCCAAAGCACGTGTGATAAACATCAGGGACATTTCCAGGGCGGTCTGCAATGCCGCCTGAATCTGGTTCTTGCGCATCTAAGACAAAATCACATACCCGCGAGCAATCGACCCAATGGACACGACCCAAGATACGCAGCGACGAGAGCACCCACCAGGAGTAACATACGTCTTCAAGCTTCTGTGGGCGGCCGTTGAAGCCACCGGATGGTAATTGGCGTTCGGCTAGCCAGGCAGACAGTCGCTCGCGATCGACTACGTCTAGACGACCAAGGATTGCCAGACATGCAAGACAGGTATATACTTGGGCAGCATGCGATTCGCCACCAGGACCACTGCCAAAGCCGCCATCGTAGTTCATAGACCGTACCACATACTCGACAATCCTATCACTATCAAGTCTTGAAAGGGCGCCAAAGAATGACAGAATAGCCACGGCAATAAAAGCAAAGCGAGTGTCCCGTTCTCCCCACTCATCACCACATATCTCACCAGTTTCAATGTCCTGCAAGCTAATCACATAGTCTACAACACGAGAGCTTTCAATTTTATCTAGTGCACCGTACATGGCAAGAACCTGTACTGCACTCATTGTGTAGAGAAGATGAGAATCGTGTCCACAGTGTCCACCAAAACCACCATCAGCGTTTTGACAACTTAGTATATAGTCAATCACTTGTTGCTTGTCAAGCGCTGAATCGCGATCTAGTAGTTTTAGTGCTACTAGTCCCCAGTATATTCCGCTCATACGCAGATGTTCTGTCATCCAGTACTCTAGTTCATCCTGCCTTTTGTCCAAACTTTTTATGTACTCCACATGTTTGTCAACTAATAATGACGAGTTTCGCACTGTATTGGAACTCTCAGCCATTTTGATGTATCCGTTGACTGCTATCGCGTTCCTGTTACGCTTAACCTTGCAAAACTAAAAATAAAGATTAACAACTGGCGAATATTGTTTTCACGTATTAAAAAAAAAGAAGTGCAATGTATTTGTAACGGTTAATGTATCGGTGACGCCTTGTCTCTAGTAATGATGTCGATGTTTTGAAAGTATGAACTGATTGTGGGGGATCACCTGGACAACATCTCCGAAATCAGGTCCTCGCAGTCTACGTCACCACCCCTTTCCCTGTTCCGTCTGCGACCAGCACCACGGTCAGCGTCCATGGACGGGCGAAACAAGCCTCCCCGACGTTTTCTAACCTGCTTCTTAACTTTGGGTCGAGAGGAAACGGGTGGACGTGCGCTAGACTGATTATTGCTTGAACTTTCTCTTTTGTTGCTGCAAGAATCATCCCGCCTGTGACGTTTGTGCGCATGGCCAGAGGATACTGGCGATTTTAGTGACGGCGGAGAATAAGGAGGAGATGATGGTGGTGGTGGCTCAGAGGGTGGTGGCGGTGGAGGAGAGATGGTTCTAGAATGAGATGGTTCAACTGTTGGTGGTTTCTGAGAAACCTTGTCTATAACAGAGGAAGTGCTCTGTGCAGAAAATGCACCAGTAATACTAGGACTCGCAGCCCTGGAAGATTCAGCAGACCTACGGACTGGACGTTTCCTTGGAATAAACAGCGCACTTCGCTGTTTTTCACGAGAGCTAGCGGCTGTTGGTGCAGACTTGGCCAGTAATTTTGCGGATGGTAATGGAGGACGGACATTGGCACTGGGCTGGACTGGTACGTGTGGACGATGCTGGGGAATAGAAACCGACAGTGGTGGAAGTAGCGGTACTTTAGGCTTCACATCAGCAGCTTGCGGCACATTATCTGCCGGCAGCTTCGCGTGGCGTTTGGTTTGTTCGGCGCTGTTATCATCTGAAAGCTGTCTATTAGCTAGACTGGCTTTCAAGACGCTACCTCCCAACTGAGAACCTTCACTAGAGCACGACCTTTTGCGTGCATTTCTGACCTCTGCCAATGCAGGATGTATTGGCCTCGCTGCTGATATCTTTTGGCTGCCGTCTGCAGCAGAGTCAACGTCTATAATATCCTTGACATTCAGCTTGGTAGAGCTCGACCCAGGTTGACGCAGCGGCGGAATCTGCTGCATGGAATTATTAAACTTTGTCAGGGCAGCCTCATCAAGGTCTTCTAGTATAAACTCTGCCCGATCGCCCTCGCCGTCAGGAGCATCCTGTGTGTCATCCTGACTAGAATCCCTGAAAAGATTAGTAAGTTTAGCACCCAATGGAGCAGCACGTCCAAAAAGTGGCAGTGTTGAGTTTTTCAGCAGACCGCGTGTGTTGGCATCGTCGATCAGAGACTTCCACAATGGACTTCCTCCTAGCATCTTTGCATTACCCAGCACAAACAATGACTTACGAGCACGCGTCAAACCTACATTCATGCGACGGCGGTCGGCAAGAAAACCGACGCCTGCCTCGCCTGCACGAACGCAAGAAAAGATAATGATGTCCTTTTCCTGTCCCTGAAAGCCATCCACCGTGTTGCACTCGATGGCGTCTGTGGCAGAAGGCCCAAAGTGTTTGCGGAAAGCCTCAACCAGCTTACGCAGCTGCTGCTTGTATGGTGTAATGACGCCAATGCGCTGCTTCCAGGGAAGCTTCGGATAATCTTGACATAACCCAGACACCAGCTGCACTGCTGCTTCAACCTCGTGCATATTAAAGACTGAGTGCAACGCACCCTTTTGCTCTCGCCCAGATTGGATGTTAAGAAAGACAAATGGCGGATAGCGCTCATTTTGATGCCAGGGAGCACATTGTTTGGCAGCCATTTCAGGACCATCTCTAAGTCGCGAATCATAGAATAGGCGCGATGGCAGCGCTGAAATCTCAGGGTGCATGCGGTACTGGATACTTAGCAGGCTGACGGACTCTGGCGCATTCTGCTGCACACGCACAAACAGACTCTTGTTATAGCCATGTTTCGTAGCACTCTGCGAGAACACTGTCGGCGGCAGTTGTAGCGGATCGCCAACCAGCACACATCGATTGCACTCGTATTTAAGCGGAATCAGACACGACAACTCAATGCTCTGCGCTGCCTCGTCAATGATGACTGTATCAAACGCGCACTTGAGCGACGTCAGCATGTCATGACCGCTTCCGCTAAGTGTGCAGCACAGAATATCAGTGCTCTGCAGTATTTGCATACGCACACGCTGCTTTCGCTCGTCCATCGCCTTTGAAGCCTCGCGCGCTCGTGCGCGCTCCTGCTCAAGCTGCTGGCAAACGCGTTGCTTTCGCTGCTTGACACTGTGAAACTTCTCCCGCATCTCGCGCAACGCTGCGGTGCTGCTGGGATCTGTCCGCTGCATCTGCGCATCTAGCTCGCGGATCTCTACGTTTATTTCGTCAAGCTGCGCCCGCAGCGTCCGCTGCTGACCTAGCGCTGATTTCCGTGTTTCCTTGGCGCTCAGCGCCTGCGTCGCTGCGCTACTTCCCGAGCTGTCGCCTCGCACAATGTCCATAAGCAGACCTGATTGTGCCTCACTAATGTCATCATCACCGGAAAGACTGCCCCTATTTGCATTCAAAGCCTGTTCCATCAGGAAATCTAGTGTTGTGTCGCGAACAGTGCTGCTGATGTGATCCGACTGCCCCACGCGTACCACACGTGGTTTAAATGTCACACCGCGGCTATCACGAATGCCACTCTTCAGGCGCTTAACAATCTCATCAACTGCGGCATTGCTCGGCGCGCAGATCAAAAGCTTGCTATTGGCGGTCCACGCTGCATCCTTTTCCTGCGACAACAGCGCCCCGGCCAGCCCCAGAATGGTCTTCGTCTTGCCCGTTCCTGGGGGACCTTGAATCAGCGTAAACCCATGCTCGCGCTGCATTGCCGTCACCACAGCTTCAGCTTGTGGCTGGTTTAGCGAGTGTGTCTGCATGCATTTGCGGACCTCTAGAGTACTCAACGCCTTGTTCAGCAATGGTCGCGGCTGCAGAATCTCCTGCACAAGATGATCGTCCAGATACGGCAATGACTGCAATGCTGCGTACTCGCGATGGATCGGAGTCATACTAAGCAGCTTGAAGAACTCCCACATTGAATTAAGTACAAGCTTGGATAGATGTTCCGCAATGCGTGCGCCTTCAAAATGCATTCGCACTACCACCTGCGCAACATCGCGTCCAAACAGCCGCTTCTTAACCATTGCTAGGAACGTCTTCCGCGTGCCAAACCGCCCGCTGGACCGTCCGGCCTGTGCCAGTTGTTTTTCGCGTGACTGATGCTCAACAAACACAAGCACGTCACCCTCGCCAACTAACTGCGCGTCAGCCGACGGCATCGAGAATGTAACTTCTTGGAAATTATTCTCGCTCATATG
>JANBTM010000025.1:0-30472 GCA_027578695.1 Coemansia sp. RSA 1365 | reverse complement strand
CTGCCATATTCGGTAGCAGCCGCATCTTTGCTCTGTGCTCAGCAAGTTCCTTCTCGCGCGTATGCGCGTCATGAAACGTAATGCTTCCATCGCGAGCACGAATACCGCCAGCTAAAATTTCTCCAAATGGCATCATTTTCATTGTCCTTCTGGGCGGGCCCTTAGCAGAAGTTCTGCCAATGTCAATAAGTCCTGCCAGCCCGCCCTTACGACGCCTTTCGCCACAAGCATTGTCAGACTCACTCTCTGAGCTGGATGTGTCACTGGAGTCAGATAAGGCAAGTGATCGTAACTTTGTACCCGTAGAATCCTCAGCCATATTTTTGTTCTTTTCGCGCTCCTGTTCGCGCTCAAGAATCGCTTCCCGCGATGCGTCACGCACTTGGATCGGTGCAAGCGCATACGAGTAAGGATCGTTGGAGCTACCAAACCTGCTGGCAGCCCACATTTCCGTCGGGACGGATGGCATCGCCCGCGACGCCTTGACTACTTGCTTTGGGATTTTTGGTAGAATTCCCTTGCTAGGTGCAATTGCCTTACGCTCTTGCGCAAAGCTGCTGCGCATCTGGCTCACCAACCCACCGCTTGCTTTGCTACTTCGACCCGCTGTGCGCGCAGACGTTGATGAAGGATGAGTTACCGCTCGCGAGCCTCCTACGTGCCGAATTTTATCCACCAGCTGTCCAGTCTTGTGCGAATTGGCCCGCGCAAGCCAATAATCCATGGATGATTGCTTCCGCCGCAAACTCAAGCTAGCATCATCAGCAGTAAAGTATATTTCTCGCTTATCCTCTTTCGCGGGGGTATCTTCGGTTAAATCAACACTGGTCTCCAAAAGCACCGGCTTCGAAGTAGGTTTTTGTGAATGCGACGAGAAATATGGCTTTGGGTGGCTGCGGGTATCGTTCTTGGGCTCAACCATAACCACAATATCATTTTTCGATGGCGGGCTTGTCTTTGTAGTGACAGGCTTCTCTCTGATCGGCGCTACTGTAGAAGCTGACACATTCGAGCCATAAACCTCCGAAACAATTGCCACGTCGTCTAACACATCGCTAAGGTCGAAGCTGTCCATTGCTGCGAATGCCTCGATTTCGTCAATGTTAATCTGCACAGGTTTTGTCTCTGACACTGCGACTAGACGCGGTTGCCAGGCCGGGCGAGAAGTAATCGTCTTGAGTAGCCTTTGCTGGTCTCCGCTCAGCTGACCGCTCTCGCCACTTATCAGATCCTGCACAAGCTGTGCTGGATATAGTATTGACGCACCGCTGATTGCAGCGAGTCCATTTGCAATAAGCCCAAACGTGCGAATAATCCTCGCGGACACGCCCAGAGGGTCGTCACTTTGAAGGTATATAAGCATCTGCGAGACGCAAACCGAGAGAGCATCCATTGCCTCGTCCTCATTCACCACACGGCTATTTTTGGCCATACGCACATAATCTGCAAACTCGGCCGAATTAAGCATGTGGTAGACCGTCGTAAATACTGTAGGAACTGCTCCAGAGTACATGCTGGTGTCGTCTGACAGGCCCACGTTGACTGTGTTTTCGCGTAATATTGATCCCAGCAGACCGCAGAATCCGTAGAATAGTTTTGCCAACGCCTCGGACCTTTCCGACGAGCTCGAGCCGCCAACAAGGGACAACAGTGACTGTGTAAATAGTGCAGAATTGCTGCAGCACGAAAATGCAGGTCGGCTGTAGTTCACCAGGATCTTGCAATCGTGGACAATTTTAGTGAGCTCGTTCAGGAACTTCTCATGATACCTCTCATAAAGCTCGATGCATGCCAGATCTCGCTCAGAATCTGTAAGCTCTAGAACCTCATTGCCGCGTCCGGAGCCTATCCCAATACTAACGTCAATATCGCCGTCGTCGTCGTGCGAATCAAGAGATGAGATACGCAATACTTGAAGCACTGTCGAGTGAACAGCCTTAGCTGGCGAAACGAGCAGCCGAAGCAGTGATGGTAGAATATCAGCCTCAAAGTCTCTCCTGGATTCGCCGTCGACGCCATCAAGGCTGCCAGCCAAGAGCTCCAAAGATCGCTTAAGCAACACAACCAGGTTTCCACGCATATTCTCGAAACGCTTATAGGCGGTTGCCCACATGGTCGGTAGCCACATTGTCAGAGTATGCGGAATTGGATCAAAGAGAAGCAAATACGATGCTGCATGCAGAGCCTTCTTAAATACAATTGTATTTTTTGGATCCTGGAGTATCCCCGTCCACAATGCAGAAAAGTGGGTCAGTACCGGCACCTTATCACCCAGCTCTAAGCTATACTGTTTTTTCAGATGTGGATCCTCACAAATACTCTGCGCTGCCTCGCTAATCTCTGAAATAGCTTTTAGTGTCCACGCCAGATCATCAAAGACCATCGTCTCAATTAATCCCTCAGTGGCCGAAATTAAAAGCTCGCACTGAGACATTAGGCTCTGCCCCTGGACAACCTCGATAAACGTGCCAACGTTCTGATTTAAGAACGTGGTAAGCAGAAACTTCCTATTCTCATCGAGAAACTTGTTGCTCGGAGGAAGCTTTAGGCAGTGTACAATGATCGCTATTCCCATATGAAATGCCGCCGCAGCAAACACTGGCTGCACTTGAGTATCCGCTTGAATTCTGGGTATCAGCTCTTCGAGAAGCACTTCCACTGTAGGCAAGTCTTTTGGAAGATCCAATGATCCAACAAATGGTGTAATCCAGTCGCGAATAGGCCGAAGCTGACGACTATACAGTGTCAAAGTGTCGTCGTTAATCTCAACTCCTCGCGCACTGCTGTCACAAAGGATGCTGCGCAGCTCGTGCCTCTTAATAATTCGCTGTGCAAAATCCATTGGTGTTATTCGCAAAACCTTCTCTATACGGAGCCAAATGTCCTGTGTCTCGGAGGCGCCAATAATATCGGAGAAAACACGAAGAGCATCGAGAAACTCACTGCCTGTAGCCTCTATCAGACATTGGCACACAAGCAATATTAGTCCATCAAAGTGCTCTGTCAGCTCCTGTTTACAAGCAGTAGATATTTTGGAGAATACGGCCCGTACTCCATGCCATGCGCTGGTAGTCGAGAACAGAAACTCTGTTGGCTTCAGCTTTTTAATAAATTCAGTCGATGATAGCTGCAATCCTGAAGTAGTCGGAATACTTGCAGCTAGTGTCTGAAATATGCCGTTAAGCCCAGGCCACAGCAGCTCCGGTAGTACAAGAGCATCCTTCTTGGTTGCATGTTTTAGTGTTTGGCGCGCCCAACCGTTGACTCGTTGTATCGTTGAAAAACTTAGAACTACAACGCCCGGCAAAAGAGCTGACCCTGTGTCCAACCAGAGTCCCGTATCCACGCACGATTCTATATATTTACAGACTGCCTCCTCAACGTCTGTGTGGAACAGTATATTTGCAGCGCTAGCCAGTGCGTCAATAACAGCCATACGTCCAGATTGGTTATCGTCTATAGAGATATTGGCCAAGGCACTGGCAATACGTGTAGCATCCCAGTCTTCAATTGTTTGGAATACAGTCTCAACTGCTGGCTCTTCATAGATCTTAGAATATCGCTTTCGCAGCATAACTTTAGAAGCGTAATATGAGCTAATACATTTCTCGCACTTTACAAGTCGTTCGGCAAGCGCGCGCTTGTACTTTTCAGTGCTTTCGTTCGGTTGAAGTGCAAAAAGATGTAACATCTCTGCAGCAGCGCTCATCGACTCATGTTTGCACCACCAACATTGTATTCCGCTTTCCACAAAGTACAAGTATCCGTTAGATAAAAACTGCTGTCGAAGCGACTCGTCCTTCTCGTTTTTACGCAGGCGTGCCAGAGATAGCTGGAGATCACTGAGTGAAGGAATAGCCATGATTGTGCTCACTGAGCAAAGACTTCTACAAGAAAATAAAAGTATATAAACTTGGCAGCATTTAGAACGCATATAAGTAAAGTCTCCAATGGCAATGCGTAAGAATGCGGATATGAAATCATCCTGTTGCTGATATATGCTTGTTGCTGCCTTCCAATTTTTTTTTTTTAGTTGTGTGTAGGCAAGCAGTCTGAATTTGTGTAGTATTTGACCTACCCTTCCTAACCTTCCGCGAAAACTATTCAGCGTGAAATGAAAAGTTGACAAATATGTTAAATATACGTGTATGTTTTTAACTAAAGTAAAAGTAAATGCTGAAAATATTTGTTGTTGAATAATCAAAAAGACAAAAAACATGGTGACAACCAGCGGAAGCGCGATTTTAACACCAACCACAAACGCGTCGAGCTGCTGAGCCATACTGTATTTAGCAGCTCAGCACCCTGAATCGGCTCGCCAACAAGGCCTTTTATTCCAAGGTAACCAAAGATCACCAAGTTAAATGCGAAAATATTTACTAATATTAAAAGCTATAAATACAAGATCAACCTTTTTTTGTACAAACAGCGCACCAGTTGTTACTGTGCCACTGAATGCATGATGATTACGGCTTTATGTTTTTGAGGCGGCTGGCAAAGAGGATTTGGCAGACTGCTCAGTTACATTAAAAGAAAATAAATAACCTTTAAAATATACACTGAAACAAGTACGCTACAGAGGTATGTAACACTAAAATTAATTATTACATTAGACAACAAGACTATATGGACTGAAAACTACATTAAAATTATGTTATTAGCAATGATGTTTTATGATTAAGCTACGCCAAACATTGATTGATATAATATAAGAATTGCAAATCTAAATATATAAATAATACAGTTACTAGCAGGTTGCCAACTACCTTCAAGTAATAAAACGGCATGTCAACAAATTGCTTACAAGAACACAACTTTTTATTTTAATGTAGATTTCAATAAATGTTATATTTATTCTCATGTTTAATGTGTATTACTAAGAGTTATCTTGATATCAGCCAACTTGAATATATACTGATTTTTATCATTATTTCACAGTATAATGATAATTAGTATTTGCTGTGCTGTTTTTTTTTTTAAGTTATAATATATTTAGCTTGTACTTCTGATGCACGTAGCATTTTGTCTAGCATTACGGTTACTCAAAACCTTTTTCTGCTCTTTTCTTCAGTTCTGCTTATTATAAAAATATTTTTTAAAAGAGCTATCTAGACTAAATTTGCGGTGCGTTATGCGGAATTAACTATAACTGGTGTTTGGTTGTCCGTAAACCAGGCTGTAAGCACAAGGCAATTGCAAATAGTAAGGATTCAAATAAAAGACAGGTAGTGGTATTCTTAGCGTAAAAGTCCCAAACAAATTATTTTAAAATTACATTATTGTGCACCCACAGCAAGAAGACGACTGCTGTTGCTGTCTGGTGTTCGAGTGCACGGGGTTTGTCATACGATCGCGGCCATGGATAATGTCATTTTGGCGGCGGTACTTGTCATCAACTGGCTCCTGAATCTCCATCTGTGAAAATTCTGCTTCGCGTGGATTCTCGAGTTGAGCACGGTGTCTGTCGGGTTTGTAGGTCTGAGAAGGAGCAACAGGTGGCACGTAGCCTGAAGATAGATCGTTCTGCGCAAGCGCAAAGGAGCTAGAGACTCTGCGGCTGCCAATTTGTCCAGCGCGGTCATCCACATTCTTTCGAATGCCAAGCAAAGAGTCATGTATCGTATGGCGATCTTGCTTGGAATACCGGCTGTTTGCTGTGCGCATGCGCAAGGGAACAGGTGGCTGAATTGGCTCAAGTATTAGGTCATCGGAGACATGCGTATTCTGCATTTTGACATCACCATTTGGCGCCTGGGATTGGGATATCTTACAATCCTCTTTCAATAAAAGTTGAGGCCTGCTACCATCATTAGCCACAGATTTATTGACTACCCGACCGCGCGCCTTGGTCTTACCGAGTGTAGCATTGCCGATGGTTCGTTCCAGCTGCAATCTCTCCTCGCGCGCATACCAGCGTTCGGACAACTTAAAGCGCCTATAGGTTTTCTCGTCGACCTCAAAGGTTGGGTCCTCAAGAGCTGTCCGCAGTCGCTTAAATGCCGTTGGGATCAGCACTTGATCAAATGAAATATAATCCTCGCTGTTCTTATCATCATAGGCGTCGTCATCGTCATCATATTCCTCAGGAATATCACTGTATCTGTTTGCAACGGCGCGGGATGCATGGTTTCCTGGAGGCTGCACAGTCGATTCCTTTCTCGAAGAATCGCCCTGCGACACGTTTCCAGCTGATGTGCTCTTAATGCTGTTAGCCTCTCGCTTCATCTTATTCTCAAACAGCAGACTGCGACGCGCGTAAAGAGTATCAACCTTGTCCATGTCTATCTGAAGCCGAGGACTAATATTGTGGCCGTTAAATGGCCGCGCCGAGGCAGACAAAGGCGCTGTCTCGCCTCTGGCTGATTCTTGCTGCTGTTTATGTTCGGGTGTCGCTTGTGAATCTTTAGTAGTAGATGATCTGCGAACGGTATTAGACTGGTGTTCTGGCGACACAGGAGTTATCAGTGATGCTGTGAGTAATGGTGTTGTGGTGTTATGAGTGGAAGCGCACTTAGTTACAGACTGCGTAGGAGTAACGGGTGACTCTGGGAACTGCATGTCCAGCGGCTCCATTTGCAAGGTAGAATCAATAGCAGCACTATGGGAGATATCCTTCAAGAGGCCTACGCTGGTCCGCTGCAGTTGCAACTGAGGTTGTTGCGCGTTTCTAGGAATCTTATCACGCTTCCTTAGAGGCGTCGGTACATCTGACTGCGCATCCTGCGTATAGGAAGAGCGGATACCGAGGCTTTTCGCAGAAGAGGCGTGATGCTGTACAGGGGCATTGCGTGATTCAGAGTACCCATTCCCATTCCCACTGTCAGCGCCACCGTGTTCGCCGCCTCCCTGGACATCTGACGCAGTACCGCGGTCGCGACCACTGAGCCGCTTGGATAAGCCATCGGATGGGGGAGCTGTTGTATTAAGCAGAAACGGGCGTTCACTTTTGCGCGGAATCTTGTCGCGCTTGGCAAAAGGATCCGTGATTGTCTCAAAATCAGGATATTGGCTGTAAGTCACTTTGCGCGTTGGCGATGCCCGCGAGGTGGATGGCCGCTGGGGTGCGGATATTTCATCAGATCCGTCTGTCCTGCGACGCTGCATTCGCGAACGGCGTTGTTCTCTGGAACGAGCCGCTGCAGCCTGACTGGTATACTTTGAGTCCGATGATGGCAGTGGTGGCATGTCATCAACAGCAGTATCTGCAACCCCAGCGCTGGGTAGTGTTGCAGGCATCGTCGGCCCGTTACGTGCGCCCATGCTGGTGCGTCTTATGCTGCTAAAGCTGCGCGAGTGACGGATAACACGACCGCTGCTCGACACACCAACTCTGGACCCGTGGCTGCCAAAGTTAGCAATATGCCCGGCTTCTGGCTCAGGCGATGTATAGTACAGGGGCCCTGCCTGTGCCTACTCAATAAACACAGCGAGTGCAGAGGCAATACCACAAAAGGTGAGCAAATGTAAAAAAAGATAGAGTGGCAGATCCAGACTTGCAAAACAAGCGGAGAAAGAGTAACAAATATCGCGGCAAACGCGAGTGGGAAGACAAACAAGCTTTTGCTTGTTTTTTATGCGTGGGTTTTGAAGGACCGCGCGCTAAGCCCACACGCGGATGGATCAGTCACCACAAGGCGTTAGAATTGGGTTGGCTTTGGAAGCTGACCCACAGAAGTCAAGCTGGCATGTCGGTGTGCGTATTAATTGATTTGTGAACAAACCTTCTGGATCACGCTGGCCATTGGCAGCTGGATGGGTTTGCTGTTATTCGTATTCAGTATCCGATGTGGTTTATAGTTTGTATTTTGGCGTTTGAAAGAAGAGAAAATGAGGCGAGACTGGGATTGGAGTAGAGAAGAGATCTGCCTGGTGCAACGCAGGATATGATCGGATGGGCATGTTCGCTGCTTCGGCCTGTAAAAGTCTTCTTCTCAGTATGTCTGAAGATGGCCAGAATGCAAGCGATATGTTGTTTTTGTTCTTCAACTGCAGGCCCCACGCAAGCTATTGATAGTTTTGACTTGTAAACCCTCTGGGAAAGCAGTAAGGATCTGCAACAACAACAGAATACTGGGGCTGCTCAAAATACCAACTCCCGAGAATCAAACTATTTCCCGAAAAGACGAGCATGTCGAGTGAGAGTGTATGACAGACAATTGGGATGGTCCGAATCTATTCACCTGTTTTGGGAACTGCTATACCTTTTTTCTTAGTTTGTAGAACGTTGGTGGAGAGAAAGCGCTTGTTTGTTTCGGGATGAGAGATCATGGCATTGTTTTGTTTTTTTGAAAACATATTACAGAAATATATACTCAATGCCACCATGTCGGTCAAACATATCGTATAGCGTAGCCGCGTCTTTGTTCTGGCTTACGCAGATTTCATCGAGATGGTGCATGCCATCAAGCATGCGCAAC
Organism: Coemansia sp. RSA 1365; assembly: GCA_027578695.1. Lineage (NCBI taxonomy): Eukaryota > Fungi > Kickxellomycota > Kickxellomycetes > Kickxellales > Kickxellaceae > Coemansia > Coemansia sp. RSA 1365. Next base: position 22,055 of record JANBTM010000025.1, on the reverse strand, counting down.
AGGCGTGAAGAAAGTCTGTCGGAATCTCTAGGAATAAGTAGATCAGTGCTACTTTCGCTGTCCGAATGTGTTGAGGACGAAGCACTTGCGTTTCCAGTGGCTGGCTCGCATAACATTGGATAACAATGGACTCGTCTCAGAAGTTTAAAAATAACGCCAAAGACCATGAGCCGTCGCACATCGCACTGATCCACATTAACATCGTTCTCAATGACCCACTCAGCAACAGTCTTGCACCGTCGAATGGTCGAGTACAGCTGAATTAATTTTTCCAATGATATGGTATCAGTCTGACTGTTGTTTGTTACATAATTGTAGCATTCGCGCTGCAACCATCCGTTACGAAACAAATCCATCATCTGGTACTGTGGTTCATAAACGTTGCAGAATTGGAAAATGTCCACCAGTGCAATGCATCCATAATAATCTAAATGTTTTAGCGCCTGAATCACAGTCTCTTCACGGATTTGTGTCAACTTTGATATTCTTCCCACATGAGTGACATTATCAATACAGTCTGTGACTCGATCAATTACTAAATCCCACAAAAGTTCATCCGAAGCTTGTGTTTGATATATTGACTGCGCAGACTTGTATTTGGCAATATTAAAGTCGATCATCTTTACAGGGACATGGTGAGATTTGATATCCTGTGGGTTTTCAAAGTGTGGAAATATTTTGACACTAATTCCTGTTAAGCCCATTGGTTGCGAAAGTCCCTTTAAATCCAATTCTATCTGATATTCGCCATACGCATTAAGCATATTTACAAGTTGACGCATCATTGTCTTTAAAGGTCTGCTACTTTCTGGGTCACTTAAAAGCTTGTTAGTAATCTCAAGCTCCTTTAAAAGACATCCAACCCGTTTTACTACCGGTCCATAACATTTTGTATCCGCATCAATGTCGAATGTAAAGCACATGTTAAATATAAATACATTGCGCACATATTTTCCTTCCACTGCAATCGGATAACACATCACCTTGTATTTCCCCGTGTTTACCGTTATTAGTCGCTCAAACAATGTCAGCTTTGGTATCACAAGTGCCTGTATCGAGTTAAAATCAATCTTATTGCTGTCTGTGCATGTCTTACTGTGAGCAGGTCGCTTTATAAGTTCAACAACCTTAAAACAATCTTGTTCTTCGTTGTCTATGTTTTCGGCTATGCTGGTTGTACTTGATTCACTTTCGTTTGTCTGCTCATCATTCTTGGTTCCTCCATGTTCGCCATAAGTCATCTGCTGTTCTACATCGACCACATCTTCAGGTATCGACAACCGAACCATTGGCCCCAAGTCGGGGTGGAACTGTGCAAGGAAAATCGCTTTAATCTCCGGAAAGTCATTGTTTATAAACGTCATCTTTATCCTCAACAAGTTTGTCAACGAAATATTGTACAAGAAATTAGTAGGTAAGCTGGCATATGCATTGGGTTGGTCTGTGCACTGGCCGTTGTCCACGTTAATGAGACGCCAATCGAATCTCCCGAAGAGAGTTTAAGGGAGAATGTCACGTGAGAATATGCTTTTCTAACCCATCACCAGCTCAGTTTACTAGATGCTGCGACCAACAAAAGGTGGTGTGGGTTCGCAATGAGAGTGACAAATATCGTTGGATTTATCGATATTGTTGTCAATATATTCTACTACTTTTTGTCTAAAAGATGGGTGAACCGGCCAAGGAGATCAATTTATATACCCAGCTATCCAAGCATGCGAAAACCAGATCTGGTGCGCCAACGGATGTGCCTGTGGACCCAACAACACGAAAGTTTACAGAAGGTTTTATTAACCGTTCCTTGGCATCAAATCTCAGTGATACAGCTATACGCACAGCATATAAAGATCGTGTTGAAGGTAGGATGGTTCTTCTTACCAACCCTTATAAAGAAAAACTATCCAAACCCGGGCGCATAGGTGAATCCAAAGTTGTCAAAAAGACCGGACGTAAGCGTATTACAGCAAAAGAAAAACGTGAGCTAAAGATATATGATATTCCAGAAGAGGCACGTCGTTATGAATTGTTTATGCCGCTGAATAAATTGTGGTGCAAATATATAGAATCGCTCTTGGGCAACACAAATGGTGATCTTTATACGGCAGATACAAAGCATCAGCAAGCATTGCTTGGAAAATTAATAAAAGCTGATCTTCATGGGGCAAAAATGTCAGTAGTTCGTGCAAGATGTCCAAATTTTATAGGAATCTCTGGTATAATGGCTCAAGAAACTAAGAATGCCTTTAAATTCATTACAGAAGATGATCGACTTGTTGTAGTTCCAAAAGCTCATTGCGTATTTGCTGTAAATCTACCATCTGATGCACAATGTCTGATATATGGTAATCAGTTTATGTTTCGTGCTAGTGAGCGTGCTTCAAGAAAGTTTAAACCAAAACCAAATGTAGATTTATAACTTCAAAATAATTGTCTTTTTTTAAAATTCTTCATTAAAATACTTTTTGGATAAAAAAAGCCAAAATAGATGTATGAAAGCGTCAAAATTAACCAAGATAAAAAAGCCAGCGCCAATGTGTAGAGACTACATGGTTTACCACAAAATGTAATCTTAAACTGCGACGTAGTTGGGAAATAGAAATGCTGCTGTAAAAATCTGCCAAAATTAGAAAAAAGAATCAGCCATACCTTGAAAATGGTTTTTACAGCGTTGTCAATATCACATTATGCTTATTACAAAGTTTAGTAGTTCTTACTGTTAATCAAAATTTATACTAAAGGGAAGCAGCAATGTCAGCAATGTACTTGGAAACCATATCTGGCATGTTGGGTTCAGAATAGTCTTTCCAATATTCATACAATGCCAATAGATCGTTGACAACCTGAAGCACATCGGTAATTTCAACGTTCAAATCAGCATACCATTGTTGCGCTTCACTATCGGATTGATGTCCCTGGTCAATGACGCGCGAAAGAAACATTGCAGCCACAGCGATGACATGTGGAGGATATATAAACACTAAATCTGTTTTGTAGGTGTCATTAATTATTGACCTACTGTGGAAAACATGAAGATTGATATAGTAGGCCAGTCAATAAATTAGTAGCAGAAGTGAGCAATAAATGCTGACACTAATATTTTAATAAAAGCAATGGCTACTTACCATGTTGCTTGCAGTGAGGGCTTTGTCATGGGTACCTTGTCCGCTATGCTACATTTTGTGAACAAAACAGAAGTATCAAGCAAAATAAAAAACTACATAAGAAATCTGACGAAAAATGGTATGCACCAAAGAAAACAAGTTACCAATTCTACGGTTCGGATGTAAGAAACCATTACTGTACTTACTCTATCAATACCTGGTAAGGGTGGTATACGACAAGATAAAACTTCATTTCCTCCAGCAAATAGCTTTCGCATTCAGCAATATCAGAGACGTCATATAGGAAGCGTATATCAGACGACAATTCTACAACGTAAAGAATTGATAAAAAGTCCTGTATCAAAGAAATAAAAAAAAGACATTTAGACCACATAAATGACCTAGTCAGCAGCATTTATGCATGCAATGCATGTGCAAGACAGCAGAGTACGAATGACTTAAATTAGTAATAACACTTACCTGCAAAAACAGCCTTTGACTCTGCCCAAACTTGTTTAATGTGATGTGGACACTCGTCAACTTTGCAAGCCAAATAAACGCAAGTGGAAAGCATAAGATATGGATCAATGTCATAGAATGTGTTGCTACATTTAATAAAAAAATTTACATTAGCAAACAAAAAAAATAGAAAAAAAAACAATGGCATGGAGCTTTCCAAATAAAAAAAGACTTACTTGATGTAAAAGCGTTTAAAGTATACGGTGGCAGTAGCAATAATCTCTTGTCTGATTCGCAGACGCTTCCCAAGAAGTACAATCACTACAATAAAAAAAATAAAGCCATATATGCAAATAAACAAACGGAGCAAATAAATGCAAGCCATGCCACCTTTTTATACCATAAAAAGATATGCAAAAAATATATTCAAAAAAGACCTTGATTATTGTTGGTAAGGCAGGGTGATCAATTAGATGTTTTGAGGGGGTTATATGCATTAAGTCATGGCACATGACAAAAAAATACAAAAAAAAATGCGCAAGAAATGAGAACAGAAATCTTACTGTTGAAAAAAAAGGAAATATGATATGTAGCATGGCAATTAGAATAAATTAGTGACATTTGTGGATAAGTGACTATCCATTTGTCTAAACAAGAGTTAAAAAGGTGCTTTAACTTACAGTTAGCAAAGTAAATGTTTAAATGAAAAATGTCACGCAGAGAAAATTGGGCGGTATTCCGATGGATAATTTCCGCAAGCTCATAGCGGGTAAGTAGAAAACGCTGAAACTGAGAAGATTCCCAATAGTTTGCAGCCATTTGCAGATAAAATGATGGAATGTAAGGTAAATAGTAGAATGATAAGGCAGAAGACTATTTATAACATATGAGGTTTATAATCAATAGCGGCGCAACGCAACGTTTACTTAAAACATAGAGTCTGGAGAGGCGCCAAGTTAGGGATATAAGTCAGGTGATGGTAATTGACGTAAATGTGTGAGCAGCACAAAATAATAGTAACATATGTGGAGCGTGTATATGTTAAAGCACAAACAACAGCAGGATATAAAATGGTGTATGTATCGTACACTTCAAAGAGTGAGTAAAAAACAATAGAACAAAGTAGACCTAAAAAATGTTAAAAGTACTAGATGCAAAGGAAACGAGAAAGTATATCTTCTTGAAAGAGAGAGGACCCGGTATGTAGGAAAGAGATTTGAGCAGCGCGGATATTAGAAAGAGCGTGCAAGAAGGTATGTGGAAGACCAGGACAGCGAGTAAACCCCGACAAAACCACATTCTAAAGTATCAAGTGTAGATGCAGTGCGTGGCATTTTGAAACTGTTAAGCCACAGCAGCGCTCGCATGTGGCGGTAGACACCCTAAAGTGGCGAGATAAAGCTGGCAGACGACTCCTCGGCAGCAAAGTCAGCGGCAGATACAGGATCCTCGGAAGTGCGCGCGGCAGAAGACATGGAGGCGTAGAACGGCTTATAGACAAGCCAGTGGTGGACAAGCACGGCATGAATACGGTTGACCAGTGGCGCTAGAAGCGGCGCCAGAAAAGACAGCATAGCGCGGCGAAGAGCTTCAGCGGCAGCGGGTGGCAGCGCTGCACTGGCAGAAGCAGCCGGTAGACAAGCGTCGGCGGCGGTCAGCGCATCGCAGTGAGCGCGCACAGCAGCGGCAACTCGGTCCTCAACGACGGCACGCAGTGGACACTCATGGCGCGCGGCACGCAGCAACGCGCGTTCCAATGCAGCAGCCTCAGAAGGTAACAAGGCGCGCTCGGCAGCACGCTCAGCCAGCGCCAAAAGCTCAGGCAGCAGGCGGCTGAAGCCAACATCTGCAGCAGATGCAGACAGTGGCTCAGGACGCGGTGGCTCAGCCCAACGAACCGTACAGCCCTCAGGTACCAGCACCAGACATTCAGCAGCAACGCGCGCAGGTGTTAAGCGCTGCGCACAGTGCGGCAGACAGCGCACAAACTGCGCCAGAGCCAGCGCTACAGTAGCCACGACGGCCAGCCGCTCGCACTCGCGGCGCAACGCAGCAATACGCACGTCGTCCATACGAAATAGCGACGGTGGTGCGCGACTGTCATCCAGCAGCAAGTCGCGTGCCGCCGCCAAAAATACTGAACGAAGCCCACGACGATGGTGGCCTTGTGAACGCGCCAAGCCCAGCGCTCCCCGCCACCACTCTGCAGAGTCGGTTACTGCCACGCCCGTGCGCCTCAGCGCTGCAGCAAAGTGTGCGCGCTCAAAGGCTACAGCCGTTGCACGCATGTACGCGCGGTATTGCTCAATGCTGGCGTTGGCTGCATCGATCTTAACTGCCTCGGCCACGTCAAACGCGCCGCGCAGTCCACGTGCAATACGCCCACGTGCCACAACTGCCTCCACACGCGCAATTGCCGGGTGTCGTCCTGGCAGCGCTACACGCCGGAGCGCATCAGTTAGGGCAGCCGCAGCACCTGCTGCATCAAACACGCCGTGGGCCAGCTGCTGCCGCACACGCGTGTCGTCCAGGCGGGCACGCAGCTCGCCGCCAATGTGTACAACGTCCGCACGACCTGCGTCGTCACACATCTCGGCTACAACTTCACGCAGCTCGGCTACCAGCGCCGCTATTGTCGCTGCGCCTGCCGCGCCGCCTGTGCGCACGTCGCGCTCCACGGCTGCCCAGTAGTGCTGTGCGGCCCGTTGCTTTGTCTCTGCCGCTGCGCCACCTGCGTTTGGGCGAAACTCCAACTTTGGCTCGAAAACCACCTCGTGCCGCAGCCGTGCGTTCTGTAAGATGCTGTGGACCCGCAGCTCTCGTAGCGTGTACCGGTTGATTGGCGGCGGCCCGCGCGCAGTCACATGTGTTACCTCCCCACCTGCACGTGCCGTCCGCTTGCCCACGGCCAGGGACTGCTGCGCCGCCCCACTCGTCTCACGTGCCTGCGTCGGCCCGGGGCGCGCGTGCTCTGTGTCTGCCGTCTGTGCAACCGCTGGCGCACTAAGGGCTGCTGCCGAAGCTGATGCACGCCGCAGCCCGCCTGCAAGTGCAGGGGCCTCAAGGCTGCGTCTTTTGCGTGCTGCTCGCGCACCGCCCACTGCCATCAGCACAATGCACGAGTCTGAACCTCGCCGCTTAATCCCGCGTCCGCCAGCTGTCTGTGCGCCCGTGCGCCTGCTCTGAACTGCTGTATCACCTGCCGCAGCCGCCGCAGTAGCTCTGGCTTCTCCGTTTCCTGAGCCTGCTGCCCCACCTGCGCACGGAGCCGATGTCGGTGCTCCGTTTGCTGTTTCTGTGTCCGAGCGTTGTTCCGCGGTTTCTGTGCTGGTTTGTGTGGCCTCTGTTGCTCCCGTCGCGAGAAACCCAGCTGCCTCACCGCGGGCAGTTGCCGGAGGTCTGCGATGTGCGGCCAAGTAATCGCTGTCCTGGGCTGCGTAAGACTCTGTCATCCGCCACGTATGTTCTTGTTGTGTTCTATATGATGTATGTGATTGGTTGCAAATAACCCTTCTTCACCCGAAGTTTTTAGTAAAATGTTTAAAATAGTCGCCCCAGGTTCCACTTTGATAAACTAGCAATAACACGCCAATTGTTGAAAATAGATGCCAACTGAAAGAAAAAGGAGGGTTGCCTCTCTCGCCACACAAGTCAGTTCAACAGTTGTAGTTGCCCTTCTCCCTCCACCTGCTGACTGGGAATAATTGTTTTTCCTGCACAAGCAGTTGCCTCTACAAAAAAAAACCCCCAGCTTTGAAAGGGGATGTCTGCGCGAGATCGGCCTGAAAAGCTTTGAAGCTGTTCAAATAAGAAAAAATCCAAGCGAGAGGTGTTTTTTGTAGCTACAAAGGCACATCCGGCACTGTTGGCAAGCAAAGGTGAGGGCAGCAAGAAGGGAAGGGGGAGAAACAAGTTATAAATACTTTAGCACAGCTGAAAATGGCTAAAGTGTCTTTCAACACTCTTCGCCATTCGCATCCTTTAGCATATCGATATCCACAGAAAGGGCTGGAAAGGGGGAAACGGAGTGCTGATGGTGGGACCGCTAAATCCCACCCCACGCCTCAGTATTGGTCGACAGCAGAGGCGTGAATGTGCGGAACAAGAATAGTGGGGAAATCGCCTTGCCTGCTGCGCCTGACTCGCTGTCTCGGTAACATATGCCGATGCGCTTATGTGCCTTTTGCCGAGAACCCCCCATCTAAAAAAAGACAAGTTAAATATTCTCAACCTGTCTTTGTGATATTCTGGGCCACTCTTGGCTATGGCCATTCCACGCTGCAGCCTCCTCTCCACTCTCCAAAGCAAACATGTCCCTCTTAGCCACGCTGCAGGGCGTCACCACTGCCCAGCAAATACAACGTACAAAAATGTGCCCATTTCCCTCTCTCCAATCCCCTGCAAACTTCTGCATTGTACACTCCCACATCAACTGCCAAAAGAATGTGAATATGTAAGGGTAGAAAGTAGAACGAGTGTTGATACAAAAAAAAAACCCCCCCCTCACCTTTTTTTTTTTGTAAACGCCAGATAAGTATTTGGGCTTTTGTTAAACAATATTCCTCACTGCCAAGCCCTAAAAAAGCATCTCACTACCTTGCAGGAGGAGGAAAACTGCAAACAAGAAGGATGAGTGAGAGAGAAAAGCCTCTGTTGCTTTAAGGAATGAACGTAGAATGAGGCGTATAGTGGTGTAGAAAAAATCGGATCCTCTTTTATTCCAAAATTCTTCTCTACCTTTTAGAGTGCTTTTATATGGTGTTTAAAGAATTTGCAGTCGGCAGAATCAAAAATGAATAAAGTTTAAAGGAGGAGGAAAGGTAAGAGTGTGGAGCCTTTTTTTTTTGACCGAGATTAAAGACCGGGAATAAAAATCATACTTTTTTGGGTTCCTAGCCTATTAACAATAAAGACTCGTTTTAATTGGAGCGACCAGACAGACTTTTTAAAGGAAAAGCCCATGGGCCAGAACAGATCTTCTCATCCAGTAAGAACTCTGTGTATTTTATCAAAATTTTCTTCTGGATATTGTGAAAATAAAAGATGAGTTAAAATACAACTCACTGAGGCTCATAGATAATAGAAAGGTGTGGCTTTACTGGTGGACTTTTTTTTTAAGTAAATCTACTGTAAAATACATTAAGGAGCGGATGTGAAGTGGGAAAGGTGGAAGGGGAAGAATAAAAAAATCTTCGGAGAAAAACTCGGAATTATTTCTTACCTTCTGAGTCTGGGCAAACAATAAGTTGCCTGTTATACTATTTGTATCGAAATAAATCTTGCCCAGTATTTAGGCAATATGTCAAACTTATACGCAAGTACTGTTAAAAAAAGATTATTTCTACGAGAGCGAGATGTCTAAGGAATTCTTTGTTGCGTTAAAAATAATCTTTTTTTTCACACAAAAAAACTACTCTTTTATAGATCGTGTACAAGTTGAATAAAAATATAAAAAGTAAGATTAGGAAATAAATATGCGACTGTTTTTTTTTTGTCGCTAAAAAAACTTTAAGAAGAGGAGAAATTGGAAAGTTTGTGGAAAAAATAAGTGTCCGCAAGCTTCTGCTTTTTAAACCTTTTTTGTGGCCTACTTTTTTCTCTCCCCCTTTTTTTTCTCCATTGCCAATCTCAAGTTGTGTGCAGGTGAGCATAGTGAAAAATAATACCATTATGCAAATGAACATGCCCAGCAAAACGTAACAAAATAAAAAACTACCCGCTGACTCCCCCCCCCCTTTTCCCGCTCAGCCATTTGCGCAGCAGAAATAACAGCGCCGTAGGTCACCCGTTCTTTTTTCCGAAACCAAGAATTCGCAAGGGGAAAGTGAACTGCTTTTTTGACTGCACATCTCAGCCGCAGCTCCAGGCATACGACCAAACAAAGGAGAAAAACGCAGCGATTTTTACAAGGAAATAAGGGGGTGGCAGTTTACCCTCTTTTTCCACACCCCCCTTTTTCGGATTTAAATGGCAAGCGTGTCATTAGCATCACCGATCCAACTACCGTTTAAAAAAAATACACGCGCCAATATTACCCCCCCCCGGTGGCAAATTACCCACCCCCTTTTCTGTGACAACTGCATGTTTGTCTTTCTACTGTAACCCATGCCTACACATGAATCCTTGATCAGCAGTTCTCCACTTGTGCTTCACACATGCCACAGTCAGGCTATTCATGTAGCCACACCTCTTTCAAAATGCTGCGGCAACATTTTAAAGAGACCAATCCTTTGACTAAGAATATCACACATACGCAGAAAAAAACAAATGCTTATCATGGTATAAAATCTGCGCCGCAAACGCTTTCCTTTGTAAACTGTACAAATATGCATTATGTACTATTCATCTATGTCCAGGCCATTTTTAACCTATATAATCCGCTAGCTTATTTATGAAAAAGGGCGAGCCAGCCACACGTTAATTACTTTCTCTTTTCTGTCTAGAAACCTATTATAAAGATCTGAAAAGAAAACTATATTACCATCATTCAATTATTTTCAATACAATATTCTACTGTTTCTTTTTTTATTAACACCTCTGTTATTTACTTTTTACCAGATTTGGTTTTCTTTTTTTACTTCTCTTCCTAAAATGGAAACTAATTCTTGTAGTTGCTTGAGAAAATAACTTTAACTTCATTGCTCTTTTATGTTTTCTTGTCTATTTTATTATAGAAAATCTTTTCAATTAAAAAGTTTTAGATAATATGTCAAAACAAGGTTTTCCGACTGTAATTGATCTAGACTGCCACATCTAGACTATTCTTATACTTTTTTTTGCTTTTATCTGTTTTATAACTTTTTGATACTATTTTTATTTAGCAAAAAACCCAAGGCATTTTTTTATTCTACTCAACTGTTATCGCCACATTTTCAACTGTGGAATCTTTTAAGAGATAATGGTCTTGAACACCATAATGTCCAAACCCATTTTGTTTTCTAACTCTGTATAACAACCGATCTGTATGCTTGCCTATGTTTACTTTTCTGATTCACTAGCCACTCCAATGTTATAACAACTCTATTGATAGACGGAGTGGTCTCGGGTTACTTTTTTTTATTCCATTATTTCACATATCTTCCTTTCTTTTCTTGTTACTTTTTAACTGGGTTCAAAGCCGCTATTTTCATTATTCACGCGTGGCGGGAAACATCGTTCAATATTCTCACAAAACACATTCTACTCTTAATCCCTTCTTTTTTTTTTCTGGTTGTGGCACACCAACTTTTTTTTCTTGATTATAATTTCCCCAAGCCATCCTACGTTGCTCAGAAATATACACTCAATTATACAACTTTCCTTTTTTTCACTTTTGTTTGATCAATTCTAGCAAAAAATAAAAAAAAAACAATACACAAGCATATTTCTTGATACCTGCCAATATTCCATTGTTTTTTCCCTTTTTGCCTTGAAATTATTTGGCAAGGCTCTCACGCCCGCTACATTCTCTTCTAGCAATTCTTGAATTCTTTGTCTGTATATACTCATAAATGAATTTATAATGGCTACTCGCATGTTAGTGTTTCTATTTTTCTCATCTGTTTGCATGTTTCTGTTACACATCTGTGTGGCTGGAATAAAATAATCCCTCTCTTTTTTCTTGGAGGCGCAAGCTTAAACCATATTGACCATACGGTTGGCATTTCCTGAGCAATTGCGCCTTGCTGAAAGTTGGACTGTTCCCTCACTCTTTCCTCCACGCATATGGCTGTCGTCTTGGCTGCATATTTCGACTACTTGCAGCATAGGCTCTCTGCTCCCTCCTACGCCGTGCATATGCCATGGTACGACACACGCGGCAGGTATCCTTAAACAAGAATTTAGCTTTGCCATTGACACAATCAAAAATATTATACACACCTGTAACAGCATATTTTGCATTATTTTGTTGCCTGTGTGAATATTGTTGATAATATACATGGATGATAGCGTTTATTGCTAATTCTGCATGGCTGGGACCCTTTTTGGGGGGGGGGGCTCTGCACTCTTGCAAATCTGCCAAATAGCGGCGAGTATATTTTTCTGTCTATGCCAGCGAATTGAAGTGGCACAGACACGGGCATATATACGGTTGTCAACATCCGCATGTGCTGCAAAAAGGGTCCTTTCTGGTGGCTGTATATACACTACAACATCTGTATGGATTTTATGCAAAAAAGGCATGATTCGGTAGAAGCCGCCAGTAAACACCATGCTGCCAGCCACCATGCGGAGAAAAGAATAATCACACTTGTCCAATTGCGTTCAGAAGTACCTGGGTCATTCTGAGCCCCATCAATTCTGAATGGCGCAGGGAAGATACTACATAAAAGTAAAGGCCAATCAAGCATCATGCAAGATCGACAACTCCGACGCTGGTCGCTAAGCACACCATGCATATGGAAGGCGTAAGCACCTGGAGATAACAACATGGTAAGGTGGCTTCTATACAAGATGCTGAGAGATGGATGCAAAAAAAAAGCCAATGTGCCTGGAGATATGCACGCCGGGATATCTGCACTCTACCACACAAATATCATTGCAGCGCAAAAAACATCTCGACATGGAAGAGTGGAAGCATCCGAGCGGCATTCGTGCTTATATGGATTAACAATGCCGGCTTGGTGTAACATAGCCGAATGGAAGTTCTTTCTATATCTCTTCTTTTCCGATGCTTTGCGTCAGCTTGGTTGGGATCCATCGGGATTTGCATGGGTGCGGGGGGCTTGGACTTTGTGCAACCGTAGGTGGCCCATATTTGGGATATGCGGGACGGGACTAACGCGAAAAGATCCGACACGCATGTTCATGCATTTGCTGGCGTTGATCTGTTGAGAGTAGCTACTTCCAGGTTGAAAGCAAGTTCTGTCTATGCGCCTAATGTTGTTGTTGCTAATAAGCATAAGTATAGGGGTTATCTACCAGATTATCTTATCACCTCCACTCATCTTGCCGGTCTCGTGTCGGTCTTTGCGGAGATAATGTGTAAAAAATCCATAATTTATCATCACATCGACGCGGATACTTTGCAAGTGGCCCTTTTTTAGAACCGGGCTAATAGCTTAATTGTAGAGCCTTAAATCATATCCAGTTGTAAAAAATAATATCTAATTTCCGACATTCTGCTAATGACCGATACAAACGACACGTCAAGCAAAATACGTGCTGCGTCGCAAGGCCCAGAAGACAGGAGAGTTTCTTTACGCGAGTTTCTAGATAAAAGACCCTCGCGTTTTATGGATCCTTGTGCGATAGAGGCCAAGGCCAGTTACAAATGTCTTGACGAAAACAACTATAAGAAATCTACTTGCGATAGCTACTTTGATGCTTACAAGGAATGCAAGAAACTCTGGCTGGATGAACGCAAAAAGGCAAAGCTCGAAGGTCGGCTCAAGTAGCTAGATAACATTATTGTATTTCGCTCGAGATAGTCCGTGATACCCACACTCCATATATAATTTGTTTTTACTCACTTTGTTAGCCTTTAACTATCCACAGACAGCGCTAGGTAAAATGAGTGAATATGCGATATCTCACTAATACCAATCACATCATAGACGTTGATTTAAATAAAAGACGTTCTAAATTAATATTGCCTAAAATATAGGTTTGTCTTGAAATACTGGGCATATTTTTGAGGCATTCATCTCCTTCAAGCTAATTAAACGGAAATGGTTGTTAATACAATACTATGCAATACTCAAATCGAAGAAAAGTTAAAACACAGAAGTAACTTACTGAAAAAAGACGTAGAATCAATTATAAAAGTATCGTATCGTAAACAGTGTCAGGCAAATTAACATAATTGCAGTTGTATATATTATTGTGTTTGCATTAAAAAAGAGTAAATTGAAATAGAAGATTATATCAGCAAAATGGACATAGCACCATTACATACAATCTATTAAAATGACAATCCATTGTCTTGAACAAAAAATAACATGTAAATTACTGATAATCTAAACCATTCTTTTGCATTAGAAGTGTCAAAAGAAAAGCAGCAATCAGCCATAGGCATAATCATCACCACAAAATTACGAGGTATTAACCGCTGCCTTAACCCAGGAACAAGATTACTTAGAATATAATTCTTTAGCTTTCATAAACAGTTTGTATGCAATGGCTCCGCAAGAAAATCCTCCAAACATAAAAAGTATCAAATGTCTCGATTTTTCAGTAGCGTCGGTCATCTCTGCGGCGTCTACGCGAGCTATCTCTGTGGCGGCTATCCTGTCTGCGATTATTGTAGCCACGACTATCCTGCCTACGGCCATTGCGGGCACGACTGTCATGACGATGATAAGGAGAATTAGAGCGAGATAGCGAACGACCATGAGCACCTGAATAAGTCCTATCGCCACCCCTGGCTCCAGATCCTCTTGATTCGCGGAGAGAACCACCGTTCTTTTTAAATTCTTCCAATGCTTTTTGAATGCGAATATAACCTTGATGTTGCTTGCCTTCGTTGTGAGCATCAAGACGCTTGGACGCATCGTTGGGAACAAGAAAAGCACCACAGACATCGCAAACCTCCAAACGCTTTTCGTTCTTAAACATTGGGTTTACAGAGTCAATACGTCGCTTCAAAGCTTCTAAATCACCCTTTAGTCGCTCCATATGTTTATAAACAGCATAGGCTTCGATAACCTGTGCTTCTTCACCAAGCTTTTCTATCTGTTTTGCCATTTGCTTAATCCGCTCGTCAAGAATAATCGCTCTCTCTTCCTTTTCCTCGCGATGCGGGTTGACTAATTGCTCGTCTGCCTCAGTTGTAATGCGATCCAAAGCTCGCCGCACTTTTCGCTGCAGATCGTGTGACAGCCGCTGCAATCGGTCGTAGAATGCGTCTTCGTACCCTAGATGCCCCCGATCGCTAGACTTCTGGTATGTGTTGCGCAGCCGGTCATCGTGTACTAGCTCGCAAGGCCCAAGGTCTGCCTTTGTGTTGGTAAACTGCTGATTCGGACAGAAATCTACCAGATAGTCCTTGCATACGTCTGGGTCTGTATACTTTTTGCCGGTATCCTGCAATTCACCCATCAGCTCCTGTAGGAGCTGTCTTGCCATATCAGTCATTATCGAAATTCACACGTACTACGTACTATAAAAATAAAATAAAATAGTGTAGACGTGTTTAAATTTTTTTTTTTTTAACAAAAAGTGTAGACGTATAGGCAAATAAACAAAAGTAGAGAAACGCCTTTTATGTATCGTAGCCTGTCTGTAAACGCCGCCGCCTATAACAGCAACAAGATGACAATTGTTAAGGGACCATCATATCTATGGGAATCCACGTGGAAGCCTGTCGGATGGAGTGTTTTTCACCACCAAAGAGAAGCATTTCTGCACAGCTCTCTAATCATGGTTGTTTCTCTTCTCCCCACTTGACAAAATTAAAAGCGAAATGAGGTTTTTCATTGACGATCTTCCGGTTATTTTCCCTTACGACTATGTGTACCCAGAACAGTACCAATATATGTGCGCGCTAAAGCGGAGCCTGGATAGCAAAGGACATGGGATGCTGGAAATGCCTTCAGGTACAGGAAAGACTATCTCGCTGCTGTCTTTGATAATCGCATACCAACAGTTCTACCCAGGACGACGGAAGTTAGTATACTGCTCTCGTACAGTGCCCGAGATTGACAAGGCACTTGCCGAGCTGAAGCGACTGATGCAGTACAGACAATCGCAGGGCTGTCACGACGAAAACTTTTTTGGGCTTGGGCTCACCTCACGCAAAAACCTCTGTGTACATCCGCGTGTAAGCAAAGAGCGCAAGGGTGCAGTAGTTGATGCGCGCTGTCGTGAGATGACTGCTTCGTGGGTGCGCGCCAAGGCAAAAACAGAGGGTAATATTGAGCTATGTGACTTTTACGAGAAGATACAGACATTAGAGGCTGCCGATCTCATTCCTTCAGGAGTGTATACATTGGAAGATTTGATAGACTACGGAAAGGAAAATGTTATGTGTCCGTATTACCTTGCACGACGTGTGATACCATTGGCTGATGTGATTATATACAGCTTTCACTACATGCTTGATCCTAAAGTGGCCGAGTTGGTTTCTAAAGAATTTGAGAAGGATTCTATTGTGGTATTTGACGAAGCTCACAATATTGACAGTATCTGTATTGATTCACTGAGTATCGACATTAACCAGCGCACACTGCGAGCAAGCACAGCTAGTGTTGAGAGACTTGGCGAGCGTATTGAGGAAATGAAGAACCAAAACTCAGAAAAGTTACGTGATGAGTATGATCGACTGGTTGATGGACTTCGGGACGCTTTAGCTGCACGCGACGAAGATATGGTGCTCACTAATCCAATACTGCCTGACCACGTATTGCGTGATGCGATTCCAGGTAACATTCGTAAAGCTGACCACTTTGTACGGTTTCTTAAGCGGTTTATTGAGTATCTCAAAGCGCGCATGCGCGTAATGCATGTGGTAGCAGAGACCACGCCATCGTTTTTAAAGCATATCAGAGAGGTTACTTATATTGAACGCAAGCCGCTGCGGTTCTGTGCAGAGCGACTGGCTTCACTAGTGCGTACATTGGAAATCACAGATCTTGAAGAATATGGTGCATTAGCAAAGGTTGCTGGGTTTGCGACACTATGTTCAACATACGATGCTGGTTTTATGGTTTTATTCGAACCATACGAGAGTGATCAGAACAGGGTGCTGAATCCAGTACTACATCTCGCATGTTTGGATGCAGCGATTGCGATTAAGCCTGTATTTCAGCGGTTTAACACTGTAATCATAACATCAGGAACGCTATCTCCTATGGAGATGTACCCGCGGATGCTTGAATTTGCGCCAGTGGTTCAAGAGTCATTTACTATGACGCTTGCGCGCCAGTGCTTTGCGCCGCTGGTAGTGACGCGCGGTGGTGATCAGGTGACGGTTAGCAGCAAGTTCGAAGTGCGCAATGACCCTGCAGTGGTGCGCAACTATGGTAATCTGCTGATCGAAATGTCGCGGGTAGTACCAGACGGCATCGTGGCGTTCTTCCCCTCGTATTTGTATATGGAATCGATAGTAGCAATGTGGAACGAAAACGGAGTACTGAAGGATGTATGGAAACACAAACTGATATTTGTTGAGACCCCTGATGCAGCTGAGACTTCTGTTGCGCTGCAAAACTATCGTACTGCTTGTAACAATGGACGCGGAGCAGTACTACTTTCAGTGGCGCGTGGTAAAGTTAGTGAAGGTATTGATTTTGATCACAACTATGGTCGAGCCGTGGTTATGTTTGGAATTCCTTACCAGTACACAGAATCACGTATTCTAAAAGCACGGCTGGAATTTATGCGAGAAGCGCATCAGATACGAGAGAATGATTTTTTGACATTTGATGCTCTACGCCATGCGTCGCAATGTATTGGACGTGTATTGCGTGGAAAGACAGACTATGGTTTGATGGTACTTGCAGATAAGCGTTACTCTCGTGCAGACAAGCGGTCTAAACTACCTCGTTGGATTAACACATGTCTGACAGAAACCAGTCTGAATCTTTCAACTGATATGGCAATCGGTCTGATGCGAAAATTCTTAAAAGCCATGGCACAGCCATTCGATATGAAATCTCAGCTTGGCGTTAGCATGTGGGCTAACGAACACATTGTTCAACATGGTGGGCGTGGTGATGTTGTTACAGTTGAGAGTACCTCAATGGAGGTTGATCAAGTTAACTAACTACGCGTGCAAGTACAGGAAATCATTAATTAGTATTTTGCAAAGCTTGTTTTATATTACTGACTTTTATAAAAATGTATCAGCTTACAGGCGGTTTTATGGCCATGTTTATATGTTTTGTGAGGACAAAAGCTCAGTTAAAAAGAGTATCAAGTCACATACGTCATGAAATCCGGCTGCTAAGTCGGGGTTTGCGCATGACTACCTTATTTGTTTATAGAGTTGAACGGGATACTCAATAGGAAAGGAGCAAAACCCTTTAGCAATGTATTTTTCTGTTTGTTTTAGTGTGGACAATAGAATATTTTGTGATAACCTTCCGGAATACGAGACATGCTGGTATTGCTTATTTAGACCGCTTTTCCAATAGTTAACCAGCTTTACAAAACTCATTATCCAGCTTGCTAGCTGTGTTTTAAAGCTATATAAGCGGGTAATTTTATTAACCAGTACCATATGTTTAAAAGAACAGACGGATTCAGTGCCACTGGTGTTAGTGCATCGTGCAATGCGACATTGGTTGCTGTCAAGTGCTCTGTCTGCAATAAAACATCAGCGCCAACGGATTTTCCAATACCCATGCACAAACTCACCATCTATTAACGCAAATACACCATGCTGAATGCCGCGAAAGTAATTTTATCCGAGGGCCAACTTTTTATGCAACAACGCTGGTGTTGAATTTGTTGATCACTGCAGGGCTGATCTTATGATTTTAGTTTGCGTGAATCTTTAACAAGCTCACCCAGTTTCCCCTCTCTTTTCTTCACCACTCAGGATACTAAAAGTAATTTCTGCACATTCTTTGAACAAGGTCGAAAACTAGGTGTTTATTCTTTACGTGTGGTATTCTTGGAGCTTTAGTAGGATTTGCCAATAGCGTAGACAACAACTCGGAGGTAGCAGCAAATATGCCATTCGGTCAGGTTGTGGTCGGACCACCCGGATCGGGAAAGACTACGTACTGCCATGGGATGCAGCAGTTTCTTAATGCACTTGGGCGCAAGACAATAGTGGTTAATCTGGACCCAGCAAATGAGAATACGCCATATTCCAGCGCAGTCAATATCGAAGACCTTATCACGCTGCAAGACGCAATGGAAGAATATCAGCTTGGTCCTAATGGTGGAATGGTGTACTGCATGGAATACCTTGAGAAGAATATGACATGGCTGGGCGAGCAGTTAAAGCCATTTGCAGACGATGAGTATTATTTTATATTTGACTGTCCAGGACAGGTGGAGCTCTACACACACAACGAATCAATCCGAACAATAGTGCGACGACTAGAAAACCAAGACTATAGACTAGCATGCGTGCATCTAGTAGATGCGAGCTACTGCACAGAGGCGGCAAAATTTATATCGGTGCTTATGCTATCGCTCACAACCATGAGCATGCTCGAGATGCCGCATGTCAATGTTCTGGCCAAGATTGACTTGTTGGGACAGTTTGGACAGCTTGATTTTAATCTTGAGTATTACACCAGCGTGATGGATTTGGACTATTTGCTCTACCATCTGAATGAACGCGAACCCAGTGCACGATTTGGAGACCTGAACAGAGCCATCTGTGGACTAATTGAGGACTTTAGCTTGGTCGGATTTAGCACCCTGTGTATTTCGGATAAGCATTCGGTTGCGATGTTGCTTAAAGAAATTGACAAGGCAAACGGTTACATATTTGGCGCACTGACTGAGGGCAATGAGAGTATTCTGCTGGCAGCAGACTCAACTGACGCGCTGGCAGAAGCCCGCGATGCGCAGGAACGCTACGGTATTCTGAAGGATGGTGGTGTTATTGCAGATGATGGCGGAACTGAAGAAACACGTGCTCCGCAGTTATGCGCGATGATGGACACGCTCAAGATTGTAGAGCATATGGATATGGCGCCAGCATCTAGCGAGTAATCTTGTAGCAAAAGGATCTGGTTTGAGTGTTTTGTACAGCCCAAAGAAACATAGAAATCAAGCTTTAGAGGGGATCTTGTTTTCTAGACTGCTTCAATACTGCGGATTAGGATTTGTGTTTCCATGGAAACATCTGCCAAGTGCTGCATGTGGGATTCGGATCCTCAACACAGCTGCACTCCGCGAATCACATGTTCTACCGTGTATTTTTTTTTTGGCTCAGCAAGCTGAAACCCAAAGTTGCTTGAGAAAACTCTGCCAGGTTCTTGGCGCCCCCCTGCACCTCTAGCAAAAAAAAAAGGCAATGTCTGGCATTGAAATAAACAAGCAAACAGCAACTGTGCTTGTGTTCTGTGTGTGGGGGAGCGATCACAGTAATGGAATTGCAGGACCAGGGGGGCATACTTTCTTTTGGCGGTTGATTTGCTGCCCATTCCCTGCAGCGAGCTAAGCTAAAAAGACGGTGACTTGTAAGAGTTGGCGGCTGACTTGGACATGTCCAAGGAAAAGTGGGGGTGGAGAGAGATGGAGGCGGTGGCGGTTTGGCCTTTTAAAAACAAGAACGTCCCTTTTTTGCGCACACGCCCCCTTCCCCCGTCTTGCTTTCAGAACTTTTCACTTCTACATTTTTATGCTTCTTCTGACTGTTTGCGCAGGACTGCAACAATTAAGCCTATTTTCTTTCTTCATCTTTCCTAGCGTGTTAACACGAGTAAGGGTTCACTTTTTAGAATATCCTACAACTATATTTCCTGTAGAGGCAAACAAAACGCCTTATATCCCTTTTTTATAAAAGAAGAGTGTTTGATGGCCTCAGCAATTCGCGGAATGTGGCACCAACTCTCACAACAGCCAGAGTCTTATGAGCGTAAGCACTACTATACTTTTGGGCGCGTACTTGGAGCTGGAACGTTTGGAGAGGTGCGCGAGGCAGTATTTAACCCGGATGGACGACGTGTAGCAGTGAAAGTTATCAGAAAAACAGCACTGAATGGCGATGAGCAGATGGTGTTGAAGGAAATTGACATTGTACGGCATTTGCATCATCCACACATTGTTCAGCTACTCGACTGGTTCGAGTCAAAGGATAAGTACTACTTGGTTTTCCAGCTGTGTACGGGTGGCGAGCTGTTCAACAAGATTTCTGAGTATGGTCGGTTCACAGAAGAGGATGCCGTTAAGCTCATCCGCTGTGGGTTTGAGTCAATCGCATATCTGCATAGCCACAATATTGTTCATCGAGACATCAAGCCAGAGAACCTTATCTTTTTGGACGAAACGGAAGATGCACCCCTGATGCTGGCGGACTTTGGAATTGCGCGTATCATGAAGAGTGACGATGAGGTGCTCAATACGCTGTGTGGGTCGTTTGGGTATGCGGCGCCAGAGATTTTGTTGCGTCTGGGACATGGCAAGCCGGTGGATATCTGGTCAATGGGAGTTGTGACGTTCTCGTCACTGTGCGGGTACAGCCCGTTCTGGCAATACAATGACCCGCGGTCGCTTATCATGGCTATGCAGAGCGATAATGTTGAGTTTGACGAGCGCTTTTGGTGGGGAATCTCGGACCACGCCAAGGACTTTATCCGTCGCTGTCTGTGCGCTAACCAGCATGATCGTATGACTGCCGAGCAGGCGTTGAAGCACCCATGGCTATCTGGCGAGCATGTATCCACTCGTGATCTACTGCCTGACGTCCTCCACAACTTTAACGCAAGAGCCACTCTGCGTCGTGCTGTGCTGAAGATTCAGGCTGTAAATCGCATGCGCCGCCTTAGCCAGAACCACAGCAATGGTTCCTCTGGCAGCAGCAGCAACTCGTTTAACTCCGACAAGGATCTTCCCGCCTCATACGACAACTCGAAGAAACAGACTGACACTGCTGCCGATAGCAACACTTCATCCGCCCCTGCTGCTACGAATAATAGCTCGGCCGATGGCAACCCTTCCATTCCCGGAGGCTGGACGAGCTGAGTACATTTCACATATTTTGCGAACATGATACCATTTCTTTTAATAGTCCAGTGCACATTGTGCACACAAAACCATATCATTGAAAAAAAACATAAGCCAAGTGCCATGTATCTACTGCTGCTGCTCTGACGCGGCCTTCTTTGCTGCTGCAGCGGCTCTTTCCTGTTCGCGGGCGACATACTTTGTATGACTTCCTGTGGCAACCATCTTCTCACCACTGAATATGTCCACACGAGTGTAGGCTAACGTGCGGCCCAATTTGAGCACTTGTGCGTCAAATATAATGGTGCTGCCTTCGCCAGACGGTGCTAGGAACGAAACTGACAGGTCAGTCGACACACCTGTTGTCTCAAACCCATGCGTCGCAACTGCAAGCGACCCGCCTGCGTCAACCAGTGTCGATAGCCAGCCGCCGTGAGTGCCACTGATTGCGTTTAAGTAATCTTTGGTCACTTCCACCTCGCCACGCACCCTGCCTGTCTCAGCTGAAAGCAGCTTCATCTATATTAAGAATTGTTTTGACTTCCTGTGAACATAGTAACACTTGGATATTAGCAGCTATATTGTGTGAGTTTTTTTTAGTTGGAACTGGAGCTTTTTTTTTTTTTTTTCTTTGGAACTTGCCTTGCCAAAACAGAGCGCATCAAATCCCTTCAGCCCTCGAATAACGTTCATCAGGTTATTGATATGGTTTAGTGTTGTTACTCCAGTGGCAGCCATTGTAAGTCTTGTTTTCAAAAAAAGTGAAAATACAGTATGTTTGTCTGTAGTAGGACAGAAAAGAAGTGATGCTGCACAATCTGAAATCTTGACCCAAGTATAGTGTGTACTTATTGCTAACAAGATAAACAATCATATGCACTAGATACTGCTAAAAACCTCCCCCTGCACCTTCGGCGCCGGGTCCGGTTCATTGGCCATGCCTTC
>JANBTM010000024.1:52787-64335 GCA_027578695.1 Coemansia sp. RSA 1365 | reverse complement strand
TTTTGCTTTAAACTAATTAAACAAAAATAATTGCTAAAAAAAAAGTACTATGCAAACCCCAAAAATTAAAAAACATGAAACCAACTGCCTAAAACCAAATCAGAAACAACTACGCAACCATTTGTATTGTAAACAATATTAAAGATATAGACATACATGCAGTTGTAGACGTTATTAGAAGGTTGGATTTAAAAATGTAAGTAGCAAGTTATATCAAAATAATGCACACAAGTCATTAGAACAAAGATCCACTGCCTTGGACAGAAAATAGCATGCAAATTACAGATATTCTACACCAGTTTATTCGCATTACAAGCACCGTCAGGAAAACAGCAATCAGCTCAAGAAGCAGACATCGCAACAAAAACATTCAGAGTAGTCATCAATACTTTTAGCCAGAAACAAAGTTGCTTAATGGTCTTTTGGATCTTGTTGGAAATTGTGATGGTTGCTATATAAACGTGCCTGGCAGACCATATGAAGTCGGAATTAGCTCTTTGCCCACAAGCAGAGTTACAAACGGCAGCGCCTTGAACAAAAAACATTGGGTCCAGGTAAAGTTCAAACATTTTAGTCTTTACTGTAGACGATAAACATATATTGAGCAATAAAGGAAAAAAGCCCCAACACCATGACAAAGAAATGTGCAGGCGACAAGGGTAACGGCAGGAACAGAAGGTAGACAGTTGTCGTCAGTCAGTAGAAGAGAGGTGCGTTAAAAGTGCTTAAAACAGACGTGCACTTTTACAGGCTCTCTTCCTCGTTTTCCACATAGTCTGGGTTTTTCTTTAAAATGACAAAACCTTCGAGTACGTTTGTCAGCGGGATGTATTTGTCGGTGGCGAGCTGGGCCCTCTCAGAGTGCGCAAGCAGTACGGGCGTCTCATGAGATTGGAAGCCGGTAATGGTCTTGGGACGCCCGACCTGCCCGACGGCATCGACAGCCTGACCGACTCGGACGCTGGCGTTGATGGGCTCCAGTTCCTCGTCAAATGTAATGAGAAAGCGCGGATACATGGCGCGCACAAGGTAGTACAGCAGAAAGTGCGAGTCCGTCATGATCAGCTTCTCGGCATTAGTCATGGCCACAATCGGAATAAGAAGACCGGCCAGCGCCGTGTGCGACAGCAGCGAGCGGTCATGGTGGTACGGATTGATTGTCATCGCGCCCTTGCCCATGTGCAGCAAACCCTGTGCAATTCGCACAATAAACAACAGATCCGCATCCTTGTGGTAGTATGCAGCCAACTGTCGTAGGAGCTGCGCCAGGCGCGCATTGTTTGTACCGGCGCCGACAACGCCCATTGCGAAGATAGCACTGCTTGCCACAGCTTTGTCGTTGTCGTGAGAAAACTTGTTCAGTGTGTCAAGCACTCCCACAAGAGGGTTAGACGCGCATACTAGCGCAATTGCTAGCGGCACTGCACGCCGCACAAACGGCTCGCCATAGTGCATAAGATGGTCAAACGTACGCAGCGACATCTCCGAGCCGATGCCCTCGCCCATCGAGATCAACCCAACGCCAATCACAGCAAACGCCTGCGGTAGCTGGTCCTCCTTCTCGCCCAGGTGCTCGGCGCAGATGTGCAGCATCTTCTGCACCTCCAGCACGTTTCCTGTGCCCGCATACGCGCATACCTGCATCAGTGTCGACGCCTGCTTGCCGATCGGATGAGTGACAGCCTTGAGCGTTTCCTGGATAGTGTCAAATGTATCCTGTGTGCCCAGATACAGCAGGCTAAGCCCCAGTGCCATAAACCGCGCGTACTTGTGGTTCAGCTCTGAGTCCATGCGTTCCATCATCGCCTGGAGAATCACTGTAGACACGTCGCCGTTTCCCGATCCAATGCACACCATACCCGCAGACAACGCCGCAATTGAAGACAAGTCAATTGTAATCCCCGTATCGCCGATAACTGGCAGCAGCAGATCAATAATATCCTCGCGATTTGTGCCTGCATATGCAATACCAATGCCGCTGATCGCCGCAAGCTTGACAATTGCTGGGCTGTCTTCATCTGTAATATACTCGGAAAGCAGCGCCTTTGCAGAGTCCGTCTCATCGTGAACGCTTGACGTCAGCATGCCGATTGCAAGAATCGCACCGGCCTTGATAGAGTTGTCACTAATGTGCTGGTACTTGTCAATCTGGTTAAGCCCAACATCAGCGTCCCAAAGCATGATCATCCCCAGCGACGCCGACGCACTGAGCATACCCAAGTCCTTGTTCTTGTAGATCCACTCGCTCCCATCGCCGGTGGCCGTCATAAGCTTGTCTGTCCCGTATCCTGCATTAACAAACGCGTTAACAAACGTCGACGCCAGGTTGTGCCGCGCAGAGTCAATTGTCATATCGACATTTGTGTTCTCTAGATGCGACTTGTAGATGTCTTCAGGCGCCTTGGGCTCCAGCAGCTCCAGCTGCCGCGCCAAATTCAGGTAGTGTTTTGATAAATCCGCATTGTTCATACATGCAAGCAGCTCGTCGTCGTCGTCCTCAATGAGCTCGGGCATGTGTACCTGCTGTCGCGCCATAATAAATGCAAGCTGAGCCTTCTCCAACCGCGTGCTGCAGCTCTCCCAATCCTCCTTAATCAAATCTGTCCTGCCCAGGCGGATCGACAGAGGCAAGCACTGGGAAGGCTTGCCAAACTTGCGGTAGATCGCACGCGCTGTTGACAGATATCCCATATCCGTGGGCGGCGGGAGCAACGGCGAGCAACTAATCATGTAGAGACACACGCGCTCAAACGTCTCCTTTGTGACATAATCTATCACCAGCTCGTGGCGGCTCAGCTCCTCCAACAAATCGACTGCGTCGACTTCAGCATTGTGCTCAAAAAAGAACGAGACGGCATTCAGCGCAACTTCCGACAGATATTCTGTATCCTGCTCCTGCTCAACCATTGTGCGGTATTCCAGCCCAATCTCCATCGCAAGGTGACGCACGTACTCATGCCCCCACTCGGAGATCGACCCGTTTGCAAGTCCTGCAAGGAGGCGGTACTTTAAGCAGTCGCGATTGTTATCCTTGTCGTACGCCATTCCTAGAAGCGACAGGATGCTAGCCAGCGCCATTTTGTTTTGGCTGTCTTGCCATTGGTCGTACAAGCCTGCCAGTACCTCGTAGTGTGCCTTCAAATACTTTAGGGGTTTGGGCACCGACGTCATAGAGCTGGTCGTAGACCGAATAATATTCACAAGGTTATCCAGTGCTGAGCGATGGAGTTCAACCGATGGCTCCTATAAATAGAGTAGATAAAAGAATATGTGCTTGCATTTACTTAGTGCCAAAAATTATAGGGTCCAAAGTATAGATAGCATCTTTTTGTCTGATACACAACGTACAAGTAGTCAGGTAGCCATGTGTTCGTTTGTGTTTATGTTTGTGTCGAATATTTACCTTTAGTCGTTCAACAATCATCTCCAACTCAGATACAAGTTGCTGGTCTTCCTCAGACTACAGAAACCTTCATAAAAGGTGGTGCATGAATATAAAATAATGTTCGTTAGTGGAATTTTGTCACTCCTCTTGCGCATTACGACTTTTTGCCGAATTGAAATGTTTTTATACAACAAATCTTACCAGCTCATCCTGCTCATCCTTAGCCTTCTTCTTGGTAAGCTTCTCGGCTGCTGTCTTGGGATTAAGTACGCCGTCTTTAGAAGCAGCAGGCTTCTTCTCCTCAACCATGGTTTCTGGGTCAAAAGGCAGTCGCTCTCACAAGGGTGTCGAATTTCTTAGGTCAGCAACTGTTAAAGCCGACAATGGTGTTGAAATCAAATGTGTGTAAAATAGCAACAGCAACTGCAGAAATAGAATACGTTTAGATTGCAGAGCAAGAGACAGACTGCGTGTGTGTAAAAGCAGACAGGAAAAAAAGGGCTGTTTGCAAGACGCGAGGATCAAAGCTGACTATCGTCAAACCTACTTTTTGTCAGCCGTGTGCTTGCGTGTCGCTCTCTGTAATTTTCGGTGATCTGCGATCAAACATCAGTGTGTGGGGGTGATGTAGCCATTAACATGGGTGGTGTGCCAGCTGGCTCGTGGCATCTTTTCTTTGGGTAGTCCTTATGCATTTTAGTATTCTTTTTTTTTTTTTTATTCGCACAACCAGCATACTTTTAACAGAAGCACAAGAAAACTCTAGTTATTTTATATATGGCTACATCAATTGGCAACAGGCAGCGACATTTTGGCGGAGCTCGGGGCGAAGCACAGGGGAATTTCAGCAGCTACCCACCCTCTGGGTTTGGCGGAGGGGGGAAAAGTAGGATAGGAGTTGGTAGGCAAGACGAGGAGGCGGATGAGAATGATCCAAACAACAAGGACACGCGGTTAAGGGGGAAGATATCTATGCTTAAAGAGGTTAGCATAAGTATCGGGGACGAGATACGCGACCAGAACCAGTTTCTGGGCAAAATGGGCGAAGATATGGAGGGGATGGGTGGGCGATTATCGGCGACAATGAAGAACTTTTATGACATGTGGGCGCGCCAAGGGTGTGGGCCGTTCTTTTATCTGACGCTGTTTGCCATCTGCGTTTTTGTATTTCTCTACATTTACCTAAAAGCCCGGTAGCACCATTCTCGCTACTCGACATGAGCTATTAGATCGGATAGAATGATTTGTATCAGGCCAAGTAAATAAAGCTTGTGGCAGTCTCTAAATATGACATGATTTTGTCGCATGTGCTAATCATCTTCCGACACTCCAGGAACCATCTTTTGATTTGGAAAAGTTGAGAATGTGTTTGGCTACTGAATGTGCTTCAAGGAAAACATTAAGCAGACCAAGACACAAACTCTGCACTAAAACAACATCCAGGGCATCCACAACCGGTATTCTTCTTCAAAATATAGTCTGTTTTACGCATTTCGTTTAACTGTTCCTCTGTCTGACCAACCATCCATGGGCAGCGTTAGGCAGAATAGGCAAATGCGCGACATCCAACAATTTTCAGTTACGGTGCAAACAATTGATTTGTTTGTATGAAATGTGGAGTTGGTTAGGCAACGTCGCCTGGCTTATAATTTTGTCGGAGATTTTAGCAATATTTTATGACTTTCCGCTGTTTAAAACTAATTAAAACCAACCTAGAAACAATTATGCTAGCATTGTATTGTAAACAGTGGTGAGAAAATAAACATGCAAATAATTTTAGTTGTCGTTAGGTGGTTGGCTTTAAAGATAGCATGTAAATTACAGATAGTCTGCGCCAATATATTTGTATTAAAAGTGCAAAGCAGCCCAAGAAACAGACATCAAAACGACATTTGAAGTAGTGATGGCCAGTCCAAACCAGTAGTAAAACCTCAACACCTTTAAATATTAATAGGAACGTAAATAAAAAAGAAATTATATTTATTAAAGTTGTTGTTTTTGTAGAGAATATCTATAGCTCTGCCTTTTCGGCCTTGGCATAATACCTGGACATAAACTCGAAAAAGGCAAACTGACTGGGTGTTGTACCGTACTCGTACACAAAATGTGAAGCCAAGAAAGCGCCAAATATGGCCTTGAGGTAGTTGAGGGGTACGCGTTCCAGAATGGTATCAAGGCCGATCTCGCGGAGCAGTCTTGCGGGCAGAGCCTCGTGCATGATCAGACGACGGAGAGGCACGTTGTCCCACAGATTTGTGTCTTCCAGGCTCTTGCGCAGTTCGACAATTGCGACAGAGAGCTCGTCCGATAGGACTGACTTTGACTTGCCAGTTGCTTTGGATTCGTTCCACAGGCACTCAAACTCGCGCGCTGCATTGGCCTCAATAGCGGCTTGCACGTCAGCAACATACTCCTGATAGAATACAGGCAGCGAGCCGTCGGCCTGCTTGCACATCAGACGGCTAAAGGCGTCGTCGGTTAGCGACAGAGCAGCCAGAACCTCTAATGATGACGAAGTCACGCCTCCCTTATTGGCCGACGCATCCTTGAAGAGATGTACGCCTGCTTTCTCTAGACGCAGACGGGCGTCCTGTGTGAAGAAGAGGTTGGCGCCCTCCACAATGTACTTGAACCGCGCGGTTCCATCTTCCTCAAAGAGTTGGCCAACATTGTTAATGTCGATGGACTCGGGACGACCACCGCAGGGAACAAAAAAGTCGGCGGCGGCCATGTGGTTTAGGTGGAAGGTATTGCGGAATGAAAGCCCATCTTGCACTAACGTACCGTCAGGCAGCGTCACCTGGAAGTCGTCAACAAGCACGCGGAAGCCTGTAGAGCCAAGCTTCGCAGTGTCAAAGTGCTGGATCATCAGACGTGCATCGGCCAGGCGAGCGAGCTCGCTGCGGTCAATGCCCTGGGGATCGTAAAGCACGCCGCTGCCATCAACAATGGCCATGGTGCGGTCGTGGCTAATCTTAATTTCATTGGAGCCCAAATCGCCATCGGGACCGCCGGTCTGGAACTTTGTGCAGGCAGCCTCATCAAGCCCAAGCTGGCGCACAAGTCCCAGGACGTACTGATGCACCGAGCGCGTGGTCATGCCGTAAGTGTCGTGGGGGATGCCGCCCAACGACTGGCTCTTCCCAGTTGTAAAAGCTTTCCAGAAAGGAGCCCCGCGTTTGCGTGCATGCTGGCTGGCCCAGTCCATATAGCCAGCAGTGCCCTCGTCGGGTCCAAAGAACAGAATCTCGTTGCGGCCAAGGCGATCGACCAGACGGTTCTTAATTCCAGGCGACTCGCCAGTCAGCAGCAAATCTAGGATGGCATCGACGTACTTCTCAAAGGCAGCAAAAGGCCGGTCCTGGGCGTCGAGGTTGAGAAGGATGGTACCCTTGGAGCCGCCCTCAGGAATGTCCTTGTTCTTGCGGTGCTGCGTAGAAGCCAGTGAGTAGTTCTCGTCAAACAGAGCGCGTTGATTGATAGAGAAGGCTTCTGCGTTGCGTGAGCGCACAATACGGATACCACCGCGCGCAACGTCCTGGAAACGCACATGGAAGCCGCGGAACTCGCTACCAATGACTAGCAGCAACCCATAGGGCTTGACAGGGTACTCAATGGCCGGAAGGAAACCGGGATCCATGCGGAATGAAAGTGCAACCTTGGTGAGCTGATAAAAGTTGGTTTTGAGTACGTGGTCATTAAAGTCAAGCAGGGCACGCATGACAGTGGCTTCGTTTACGTTGGTGGTGACTCGAGCAATCTTGAGCTGCAGCTCCTCGGAGGTCAGCGGCGTTTTGACCTGCAGACGCGTCATGGACAACGAGACGTGCAGGTTGGTCTTCAGGCGGTCGGACACGGTGCTGCCGCTGGCAACATCGACGCTGACATGGTGGACATGTGCAAAGTGGGCGTACAGGTCCTTAACAAGCTCACGATGACGCAGCAAGATATCCAGCACCAGCTCGCGCGTAAATGTCTCCTGGCGCAGACGCTTCTTAAGCTTGGCCAGCACCTCAACGTCGGTGGCATCTGTGGGATCGAGGATCTCGACAAGTGTCGCGTACTCACTGCCCAGGCGGTTGAGGAAGTGCTGCGCAAAAATCCAGCCAGCATAAGCATACACAGCTTCTTGGACAGACAGCTCTCCAGTCTTAAACTGTGTCTGGAAAGGTGTGTTGGGAATGCAGAAGAGCAAACTGGCCTCCTTCATAATCTGGCCCACACCTTCCTCGAGCGAAGCAGGCGGCAGCACGGCCGGGGTAAGCAGCGGCGATGCGCTGCTGCTGGTTACGCTGGACCCATTCTCGGAGCCGACAGCCAGGTGCCGCGCCAGATCGAGATACAGGCTGATGATTGTGACACCATTCGAGAACTGCTCGACGTACTTGCGTGACGAGTACATGTGGTAGTAGTGGTACAGGTCCGACATAGCCGAGTAGAAGCCTCGTGTGCTGCGCTGGCGATAGCCAAGAACCAGGCGGTAGCCGCCATTAGGCAGCTCGTCCGAGACGATGACGGGGCCGGTGCGGGCAAGTACCTTGTCGATCACAGTGCTATAGAGATCAAGCACGTGAGGTGTGGCCTTGGCTAGGAACGTGCGGTCGGAGACCTGGCTAATATCGCGCACGGCGTCGCCCTCGGGGTTCGGGTTGACAAAATCGCAGGCGTTGACAAAGTACGTGCGAAGCGATGCGTCCAGGCTCTTGGAAACCTTTCCACGCGAGCGATATGACTCGACGCGGTAGGCGGTTTGCGGGACGCTGATGTCCAGATACTCGGCGTCAATCCTACTTTCCAA
Source organism: Coemansia sp. RSA 1365 (assembly GCA_027578695.1). Lineage (NCBI taxonomy): Eukaryota > Fungi > Kickxellomycota > Kickxellomycetes > Kickxellales > Kickxellaceae > Coemansia > Coemansia sp. RSA 1365. The sequence goes on along the minus strand of JANBTM010000024.1, from coordinate 56,152 downwards.
CCCAGCCGATGGGAGGCGATAGGGCCACAGCGCGCATCAGGTTAGCAAAAGTTGTATGTGATGGCGCCTGATAAGGGCATTGTGGCTGTGGCGCGTACACACTTACTACTGCCTGTTCTGGAGAGGGTGCAGAGGCAGCAAATAGCATGCGTCCTTCAGCATTTCCAGAATAGTCAGCTGCAGGCAGCCAAAAAAAGCGGGGGTTGTACTTACATCTGTTCAAAATGCGGACCTTCGGTCTTGGAGATGCCAGGAACCGAGTTGTGAATGAACACGGCGCCGCTCTCATGGCGGCTGTCAAAAGTAATCCGGACGGGGCCAGCCTTGTTGATGTTTGAAAGTTGAGCGCCATAAAGCGATGTGATGTGGCCAGCAACGGTGGCGGGGTTCTCAAGCATGAAGTACATGTCGTCCAGGCCGAGTACGTCGTAGAACCACCCGACCTGCGTGTCAATCAGGTGCCTTGGAATGCAGTCTTCCTTCTCGAGAATGGCGCACACCTGTGCACGGTGCTCCTGCTTGCCAGAGTAGACGTTGTCCGTATAGTCTCCATCGGAAACGGCTGAGAGGGGATCGGCGACCGTCATTGCAAAGAGATCGGAGTATGTGTGGTAGTAATGGTGGTGTGTCTGTGTGCGTGACAGAGGCAACGCTTGCAGAAAAACAAAAAAAAAATGAGTCTGGAGGAAGTATGTGTTTGTGGTTCTCTTTACAAGTGCTAGGCAGGAGGCGCCAGGCTGCAGACTCTTTATACGCGCGTATGGGGGAGGGGCAATCTTGCGAAACCACGCAAAGCATTGCATCACCGCCACCGAGTGTTGCGTACACGGCGCCAAAGAGCAACTGCCAGCGGTGACTTAAAACGCACTACGCCCCCCACCGCCCCCTTGCCCGACGTCGATGGTGTGCGACTCTCTCCCTCGTGGGCTGCATTGCTATTGCTGCCCTGGCGCGGGGAAAGCCGCAAGATCCGCTCGCCCTTCTGGGGATTCCCTACTCGTGCGCGCGCATGCCCCGATGCTGTCCACTGTTGCTGACAGCTGGTCTGTGCGCAGAAGGGGCCGCACTGCTGCAGATTGCCGCGCCTCAAAATAGCTGCCCCTGTTCGTCTCGGGAACACCGCTCGTGCATCCAACAGCAACCGCCAGATGCCACGGCCTTTTTTGCAGGCTTTGCAGTCATTTTCAGATTCGTAACCAATGGTGGTTGCCATGATTTCCGCTCCTCTGCTGCCTGCTCACACCGCCCAACGCTGGTGCACTAGGACATGGAAACGTAGATTGAGGCTGTTTCCGTCTTCCAGTGCAGATGGCCCGTGCGCAATCCGCATTGTGCTTTGATGGCAGTAGGAACATGTGTGTCATCTACCGCGGCTGATTTGCCCACCATTTCTCAGCGCTGCGGCGTACGCCGTGATGCCACGTGGGCCGCCCGCGGCGAAGCAACAGCCTTTCTAGCTGGTTACTGCCTCCCTCGATCTGCTTCGCAGGCCACGGTCAACAGCGCACGTTTGCTCTCAAGCTGTTCATCGCACGTGTCCTGGTGGCGCCTTTCAATGCGATGTGGTGCGATCCCTCCCGCGTCTGTCGTGCCATTTCCCGCCGTCGCCGTGTCTTCTGCTGCTTGCTGTGCTTATCAGCCTGTATCGCCAGTGTCTCCTGTATACCCCCTCTTTTGTTGCACACAACCACTTTATTGTTGCCATGCGCAACAGCGCATTGTTGCACCACCGAGTAGTTCTGCTCTCACTTTTCGAGGCAGGGGATCAAGCACTGGCCTGCCGCCCGCAAACCTGCTCACCACACACTGTTTCTGGAATGTCACCACCCCTGCGTTGCTTGCCCTTCCCACGCTGCTCTCGCACGCCAATCTTTCCCAGTTCCTTTCTCCCACCAGCCTGATTTGATAGTCCCGCATGTGCGCCAATAACAGTGCTTTGATCTAATGTTACTAATTTGTAATCTGATTAGAGTTTAATTATTCGTCTACATATAATCTGTTTATGCATTTTGTTTGTCTTTGTCCATCCGTTCAACCGTCCCTGAACAACGCTAGGTAAAATAAGTAAGTGTAAAATATCTGATTAACTTCAGTTACACTACGGTTCTCTGTCTGATTTGTATGAAATGTAGATTTGGTTAAACAGCATCAATCTGCCATATAATGTTGTAAGGAAATTTTATTCATATTTTATTGCATTATACTGTTTTGCTTAAAACCAATTAAACAAAATTAATTGCTAAAACAATATTTCGCAACCCAAATAAATAATAGAACTAAATGTTATAAACAACCCAGAAGCAATTATGCAAGCGTTGTGTTATATACAGTGTCAGTAAAATTGATATACACGTAATTGTAAAACTTATTTAGATTTTTGCATTAATGATAGTATATAGCAAGTTACATTAAAATAATAAATACAGCAATATTATACACAAGTTATCAGAACACCGATTTACTATGTCTTGAGCGGGAAAAAAGCATGTAAATTACAGATAGTCTATATCAGTATATTTGCATTCCAAGTGCTGCAAGAAGAGTAGCTAGCAGCCTAAGATACAGGCATCACAACAACAACATTAGGAGTAGTCATCACTACTCTTAACCAGAAACAAAGTTGCTTGAAATATAAATATTTTTTATTATGCCGATATCTTGTCTAAAAGCATATAAGATATATCCAATATATAGGATGTTTAGCCATCCATGCCGTCAGGCTTTTCCATAGGAATTAGGTGCACTGCAACAAGCCCTAATCACCATAGTAGACGACGACGCAGGCGGTTGAGCCGAATCAGCCGCTTTTTGTAACCCAGCTTTTCCCACTCCTTATCTGCATCCTGCTGGATCTCCTGCTGCCTCCAGCGTGGACATGGCGCAGTCATAAGTACAAGCTGTGACGGAATCCCAAACTTCTTTGCAAGTTTTGAGACTGTCCAGCGTGCCGGATCTGTATTGCGAAGTTTTACCAGCTCACGCTTCTCCTCGTCCGTTAGCGACTTGTTCGCAGGTGCCACATGTGTGCGTATCGGGGGCGGTAGATCTGCTTCGCTGACTTCAGGTAGCATTTTGGGCACACGCGACACAAATATGCTACCATCCTCCAAGGTTTCTGTGTAGTGAATGTTGGTTCCCAGTGACTTTCTGGCAATCGCCGAGCTCAATCGCACAGTCTGTCGCATCTGCCTGGCGGTTGCCTGTGCTGTGGGTATCAGCGTCTTGCACACCGCAAACATCGTCAAAGAGTCAAGGTACTCGAAAAACGGCGCGAAATAATAGGGAAAGTAAAGCACAGAGGTAACAACACAACGATTCAAACGCTGTTCACAATTTCTTCAATACTGTTGTAAAATCATCAGCGT
>JANBTM010000024.1:7178-52687 GCA_027578695.1 Coemansia sp. RSA 1365 | reverse complement strand
GGCGGCGTTCCTCTGATCCCAAAGTGCCTTCAGGGAATCAAGTCGTTGTGGCTGTGATGGTGCAGAGCAAGGTTTTGCTTAACTTCCATACGCGAATGCATATTTTTTTGTTCTGTTTTGCATTCTAAGGAAAATAAAGGGCTTGCAGTAATACACCTTGGCCTATACGTACACAGTTGTGGAAACAGCTGGAGCAGTTGAAGCATCACCTCACACATACACACGATATGAAGAACATTGTCCTGCTTACTGGCTCCTCACACCCAAGTCTGGCCCGACGGATTAGCGAATCGCTCGGAGTGGAACTGTCCCGGTGCAACTTGGGCAAGTTCTCCAACCAGGAGAGCAGTGTTGAGATCAAGGATTCAGTGCGCGAGAAGCATGTATACATTATCCAGAGCGGCTGTGGTCGTGTCAACGACAATGTCATCGAGCTGTTCATTCTCATCCAGGCATGTCGCATGGGCAGCGCCAAGCGCATCACTGTGGTTACGCCGCTTTTCCCTTACTCGAGGCAGTCGGAGAGGTCGCAGAAGAAGCGTCTGCCTCAGCATCAGATCGGAACAGAGATTATGAGCTCGCTTCTGCAGACAGGCGAGACCAGCCCCTCGCTACCGCAGGGGACGTTTGCGCAGAGCTTTATGGGGATGACCTCCGGCGAGGGAGGCTACCGCCAGTGGTGTGCACGTGCAGGTACACTGGTTGCAAATCTGCTACAGGCCGCTGGAGCCGATCACCTGATTGCCATGGATCTACACGACCCGCAGTACCAGGGCTTCTTCCATATTCCGGTCGACCTTATCTACGCAGAGCCGTCTATTATTCAATGGATCCGTAGCGAGGTCCCTAACTGGCGCCAGGCAGTGGTTGTTTCCCCAGACGCTGGTGGCGCCAAGCGGGCGACATCGATCTGCAACAAGCTTAACCTGGACTTTGCGCTGATTCACAAAGAGGACCTGGCCAACACGGAGAGCATGGGACTTGTTGGCGAGGTGGAAGGCCGCCCAGCAATTATTCTTGATGACATTATTGATAGTGGCAGCACTGTCGGGCTCGCATCAGAGATTCTGAAGCGCCACGGTGCAACGGAAATCTACGCAATTGCAGTTCATGGTGTGTTCTCAGGCCCGGCGCTGGAGATCATAGGAAGGTCTCCTGTTACAGCCGTCGCTTGCACAAACACAGTGCCTCAGGAGGAGTTTAGGAGACAATGCTCAAAGCTCAAGACCATCGACATTGCGCCTATGCTGGGGGAGATTATCCGGCGCACGTTCTACGGCGAGTCTGTCACCCAGCTGTTTGTCCACGAGGAGCAGACCTGAATCGTGCATACCATGTTAACAGCTACAGCACTTTCTCAGCTTACATTAAACTTAGGTTTTAGAAGAAGAAAAAAACTGAGAGATTGAACACACAACAAGTTACAGGCGCTACTCAAGCCCGATCTGCCTCCACTGTGTGTGACTTGAGGATCCGGTCAGAACCGCCGCAATGGCAGGGATAAAGCTGGGACTTTGTGACAACTGTTCAGCGACAGTCATAGCTTTTGCCTCGTGTAAAACTGGCAACACACTGTCTGGACCCTTCTTAAGTGCGAAGCGAAAGCGGAAGACGCCAAACTTATTTTCAGAACCACTCACCTCGCTTAGCAAAAGACTCACTGCACTTGCGATGACATGTTCTGACTTTGTAGCAAGGTCCGCAAAGCCTTCAGAGCCAAGCTGGTTGGCAATGCTCCGCTTCAATTCGTCTTCGGAAACAGCAGAAGCCGGCGCCAGTGCCTGACACGGAGCGGGGTTGTCGTCCAACATCTCAAGTTTGTGCTGGATAAAGCGAGGGCTTTCTCCCCATACATACACCCCGCGGTCCGGAGTCAACAGTACACACCACTCAACCAGGAACAGACGGTCAGGGACGGCCGTGAAAAGAGAGCACTCTATGGCGGTAGAGTAGCCCACATCCACATGACGCACGGCGGCTACCCAGCTGCTGGTAAGAATTTGCGGTGATGCTACGCCCTGTTGTGTCTGGGGGCTTGTAAGTAGCCACCATGTATTGGTGTCTACCAGCGCTGAGCCTATAAACTCAGCAATCTGCGTCCGTAAACTGAATCCCTTACTCAGCCAGCTCTGAGCACCCGCCACATGCTGAAAGGTAGCAATGGAACTGTTTGTGTCAATAAGAGCTGTGCTAATTCCATGCTGACAAGTCAGTTTGCCTTCATGCTGGATGTCGTCAAACACGACGTCCGCATCCTCTGGCACTGAAGCCAAGTTGTACCCGGCTGTGGTAATCGCACTCTGCACTTCAGAGGTAGCATCGCGCACATACAGGCTGCGCAGGAGCCGCGTTGGCGTGGATTGTATGGCCAGAGTCGATTTGGTTGCATCTGCTGCTATTTGCTTCCACTTTTTGACCAACTGCTCACGCGCATTAAGCACGCCCTGGGTTGGACCCTGAAATATGGCCTGCAGATAAGCAGCCCTTTGGGTGGGGTCTGTCAGCCAGCGCGGACAATAGTCGCGCGTCAAAGGCTCGCCTTGCGTAATGGACTTGATTGGCCACAGTATGCTGTAGGGCACCATCTGCCCACGGCCGTTAACATAGAGGAGTGGCAAGCAACGCACATTGGGGTCATCGCAGTGGGCAACCGCCAGGCCAACCTCGTCCTGCATATACCAGTTTGTTCGCTTGGCAAGAGACTGGTCAGCACCCTGCGCTAGATAGTCGTAGCCCTGCAGGTAGCGCCATAGCTCGCGGAATACTCGCAACAGGTGCTTCTGGTGCAGCTTGGGCGAGATACGGCTCTCCCCAACAATGGCCTCGGACCAGTAATCGGGCTTCTGCTTGACCAACGCAATACAAAGCACGCCGTCTTCGACTGACCACGTCGATGAGCTGACATCCACCTGCGCATGCAGATCGCCATCAACGATGGTTCTCCCAGCAACTGACACGGTCAGGTGACTTGGTAATACTGCGCACTTGATCTCGCTGGGCTGCACGCCTGGCGCGAGTGGCAGTCTGATGTCAATGCCATCAAGCTCGCTGCTACCATCCAACGAGTGCTGGACACACTCGTAGCTCCGCGTTGCCCATTTGGTTGGCATCTTTCCGTTCTGCTCGCTGCTGGATTCGAGCTGCTGGAGGATTTGGCTTTGTATGTTTTCAGGCATATTGTCGCCTGCACTTCCGTCATTGGCCATCATTATCGCCTCAATTACGTCGCCTCCGGTGCGCTGGAGAATTTCACGGGCTCTCTCTTCACTGACGCCAGTCTGCGACACGACTGCGGGCACATTTACGCTTACAGTGCTCTCCACATTCTCCGCTCTAAACACTTGAGGTGCCTCATTCTTAGATCCATAAACACCTGTAAGCCTCTCCATACGCTCCAGCAGCCCAGGAATATTATCCAGATCTGACAGTGCTTGGCTAATTGATGTTGTCCACGCATGATCCACCAAAAACACTGTCTCCAACGCTGGTAGCTCTTCCTTGTTCAGACACAGCCTGGAGTTGGTGATCCCTGCCGCACTGCTGTTGCTATCATCGTCACCAGCCTCTGCCTCGGCAAAGACTACCCACTCGCCAATGTCAAAGCTCTCCTGAACGATCTTCTTGTGCAGAACCTTCCACAGCGGCCTGGGCAGATCCAGTGCCTCTAATTGCTGCTGATGTATTGCCTCAAACCGGCCATACTCCAGCATATACAAGCTGCCAGCGTCGACTGTGGGCGTATTTTCTACAGTGTAGACAGGAAGATCGCTTGCTGCCAATTAGCAAACTCTGGCCAAGTGGTACGTGTCTCGATGTTTATATACGCGCAGTGCCTCTGACCATCTTTCAGCCAAACTTCTTACCACTCTCTCCTCCAATTGCCATGTTTGTAAGATTGCCTCTGACAAGTAAAACACAAATGAAAGAAACAAGCAAAAAAAACTTTGAGCTGAGCTTTGGGGGGAGTGGGCAACGCTTAGACACGTGTCTATCCGGACATGTCGCGTTTGCGGCCACGCTGGCGCACTGCTTCTAGGCGTCTCAGCACTGCACTGGCCGCGCCATCGCAATTGTATGTCTGCAGCACGCGTGCAAACAAGAGTTCAGAATCCGGGTGCGTGCTGGTGAAGGCTCGCTCAAGTACGTAGAGATCCACTGCCTTGTCTTCGGCGCTGGGCGATATTTGGCTCAGCCCAAAATCAATCAGAACCGGCTGCTCGTCGTTGATAATCATGTTCGAAGTGGTCAGATCACCGTGGATAATGTTGTGGGAGTGCATGCAGTGCAGAATCCGCCCAACAACGTCCATGAGCTCGCCCTGCGCATGCTCGTCGCTGCTGTCTGATATCCACTCCTTCAGTGTCGGCCCGGGAATAAACTCGATGTACAGCGTGGCATTCTCCTTATCTACCCGGATCACGTCAGGCGTACGGATGCCGTGTTCTCTGCACCGCTTTAGGCACCGTGCCTCTTGGTTAAGACGTCCACGCGTCAGCTTACTATCGAGCTCTGGATGTCTGTATTTTTTCGAAAAACGCTGCTTGGCAATGGCTACTCTGCCGTCAATGCTTGTCCTATACACTCGCGCTTCAGCGCCTTGTCTAATAAGTACCTGCTCTGACATGCTCATACTTAAACACGTCTGAAAATAGTCCGCAAGGCTGCAACAGTTTAAAGTCTAACTGTGGTCAACAGATATATTATCTCTGACGAGCAATTGGCGAGGAGAAATATAAATTTGACAGAAAAAGAAACATGGAAATGGGATGATAATGGCGCAACAGGTGGAAATATCAAAAGGTCTCCATTGAAGCATCAATGTGCTGGTATATGGAGAGAATTGGCGTAGTGGGGTCTATGCGACATGTCCGAAGACACGCTTTGAACCGGTCGGCGTCCATGGCCCCATACGCAATCTCGGTATGCCAGTCAAACGCTGTTTCTTGATGCAGACGCGCGTAACATTCCACCGTCTCCAGCGGTATTTGGAGCCGAAAGCGGCGACGGTGCTTCTTGGAAAAGAATAGTACGTGGATCTGAAACTCGTCGTTGCACTGAACGTTGACAAAAGTATGGCGTTTGACTCTGCGCACATCCTCCAAAAGGCCTTTGAGAAGTACATTCGCCCTCATAACTGCAATAGTGTACTGCCTGGTCGTGCGCTCCACAGAACTAACGCTTCTGGCAATGACTCCACTCCAGTCAATTTCAGGGTGCATTGATGCAAACTCAGCAGTGTCGCCAACGTGTAGCTTTATGAAGCGGTCGTACACAAAGTCGCAGCTGTCCTGCCCCACCTCAGCCGGCTCCAGCCCATTGATAGCCAGTAGGAGGTTCTGCGCGCTCTGCTTTTCGCTCATCTGCCGATCAAGCGATGTCGAGGTGGATTGCAGTGACTGTATCTCCGCACTCAGCAGCTCGGCATCCGCGTTTGCCGACTCGCGCTCCTGTCGGAGTTTTAGCTGCTTCGCTTTGAGCTGCTGAATCTCATTAGCGACATTACCCGTCTCCTTGTCTGGAGCCGCCTGCTCAAGCTTTTGCTTGGCCTTTGATATGCGCAGAATCAGCTCATCCTTGCGCTGTTGGAGAACATTGTTATGCTCCTTGAGACGCGACACGGGTGAATCAAATGATACAATCTCAGCGTCTGCTGCCTGGCTGACGTCGCGGTCAACCTCAAACAGGCTTGCAAGCGATTTGCAATACTCAAGTCTTGCCGTGAGCGTGGCCGAGCGAAACAATGGCTTGAATTTTACTAGGAATGACGACTGCTGCGAATCTTTGGAAAGTGTCTTTGGAGTCAGCTGCTGGTGGCGATACGATTCAAATAAGCCAATCGCCAGCCCCGCCTTGGCCTGCTCGCCTAAAGACAAGCTCCCCACCGTGGTGTCTGTTGCTGGGGGATGCACAGGATTGGGCATGGGCGGCAGCGGTTCAAGCTCGAAAACCACAGGCTTGGCAGGCAGAGGCGACCTTTTTGCGATAGACTTTGCAAGTCTCAAAGCGGGAGAGTCGCCGGCATTTGTCTTTTGAGCTTTTGGCGGGTTCTGAATGGGACTTTGTGCCATGAGTGCAGATAAGCTTTCAGGTGTGCTACTGTTGGCCTGCGCGCCTCTCGCAGGTGTTGTCACAGGCGTAAAGGCTGCGCGTGCCACTGGTGTGTTACCATTTAACGGAGCCATGCCTTTTACTGGTGTCGCTGCCTTGCTGGGTGCTCTACTGCGGGCACCTGTGCCTCCTGCAGATGTTGTCACTGGCGTGAAAGCTGTGTGTGCTACTGGTGAATAAGATTGTAATGGCGTTGTGCTCGTTGCTGGCGTCGCCGCTTTGCTGAGTGTGCTATCTTGGACCCGCGTGTCTCCCGCAGATGTGGTCACAGGTGTGAACGCTGTGTGTGGTGCTGGTGCATGAGCTCGCAACGGCGTTGTGTTGCTCACTGGTGTCGCTGCCTTGATAGGTGTGCCCGTTCCAATAGGCGTCGATGTGACTCTGGCAAATGGCGTGCCTATGCTCTGTGCTGGTCCGGCTATTGATCCGCTGCTGTTAGCCACATCAGGTGCTATAGATGTGCTCGAATGGCTGGTGGCCAGCAACGAGTCAAGCACGTCTGCAAGTGTTCCTGAGGCTGGATCACCCCAAGAAAAACTGAGTGCTGCTGCGTCTACTTGTGCGGACATGAAATGCCCCGGTGTTCCACCAGATGCAAGAAGGTTCAGTTGCGTCTGGATATCAGCACCGCTCCCATAGACAGTGCCTTGAGCATTAAAAGCGTGTGCTTCGCCTGTCTCGGAAAGCCCTGTCTGACTGGGCACAATGCCTGTTAATTCCATCGTAACTGCGTCGTCGTTGTCATTACCGACACCGCCTTCACTGTTATATACATCGCTATCGCCATCCGATTGCTCATCTACACCAACTGCGTTGCCAGTATTAATCATGGTGATCTGCTCCTCGTCCACGCCCTCAAAAGAAGGGCCAACGCGAGTAATATCAGTGTCGGTATGACTATACATGGTGTTATCAGCTGTACCTGCCTGCTGTACTTGCCCAAACTGCGAAATAATATTGTCCAGGAGGCTGGTATGCTGGTCTCCAGTGCTGCTTTGCATTAGCATGTTTAAGAGGCTCTCTGCGTCCACGTCCCCAGAAGGCGTTCCATTCTCATTTTCGTGCCTGACTAGGCTATCTGCCAGACCAAACGAGTTTGGTTGGAGTACCGGCCCACCGTCGTTGCTGCCGTTGTTGCCGGTATTTCTATCATTCCGCCGATTATCGACGCCAATTGCTCCCATGTCCATGGTACCCGTTAGCTCCATAGTGATCGCATCGTCGTCCGCATCAAAATCATCTAGGTCGTCATCCTCGTCTTCATCAAGAAGGTTTGCATAGCCCCTGCCATTATCGCCACTGCTGACTCCTGCTCCGGCCACAAATGAACCCTCACTGTCTTGGAGCGATTCCGATGGATCCGAATGCCGCACAGACACATCAAAGCTCTCGTTGCTGGTCATCGATGTTTCTTCTGCAGTAGATATGGTACCAAGATTAAAGCCCAACACGCCAGTCTGCGACGAAATATCGGGCATTGTAAATGTGTTCTGTCCCAGTGCCGCCTGTTGCTTCTCCTCTGGAATCTCAAACATGCGCACATGAGCTGTAGGCGCAAAGCTAACGCGCCTCCCAACAGACTTGCGGCTTCTCTGCCGTTCAGAGCGGTCAACCGGTTCAGACTCATTAAACAATTCATCCTTTAGAATGCTGCTAGGCAAAATCGACTGTCCCTACATTAAAAAAAAAGTGTTTCTGTATATTAGCCAAGATGTGAAGCCTTCTAAAACCCAAGCTACATTGTTGCAGGAGCTGTGGTTCTAGGCAGTGTTGTGATTGCCAAGGTGACATACATTTCCATTACGGTGCTCAGGCGAGTCTGAATTATCCCCGCCTCCAATCGGCCTTGGAGCACTCATCGTTACAGTTCGGGTGTTGCTATAAATTTTTTGAAAAGGTGCACAATACTAAAACAGAGTAGAGTTAAGAAGGGGGTTGAAGCGACTGGCTATGAATGTTGACGTTATTTTCCGCGCCCTCGGAAATTGATTCGGCTCGAGTCGACATTGTCATTAAAGCCGAATCGCATGCGCACCAGCGTTCCCTCTCCATGGCTCTGAACAGTCTCTATGGAGGCAATCTGCTTCTGTCTCTCTGCATTTCACTCTTTGTATTTTTTTTTTTTGGTTTTAAATACTTTGAATCAGCCTTTATATATTTTTCTCTAAATTCCGTTTGTGGTATAGCACTGGCAGACTTCTACAAGAATGGGCGGTGCACTTGTGTTCTGGGTTGGTCTCCTTATATGCGGCATTTGTGTCGGGTCAATGTTCACATTCAAGAGTATGTCTGACCCGACACTCTGGCGCACATGCACGATTCTTTCACTATCGTGCTGCTATCTCATGTGGGCTATTACGTATCTAGCTCAGCTTCATCCTATTATCGTACCAAAGCGGGATGACCTTAGGATTGACCTGTAGCCCCTGTCTTGGGTGTAGACATCCCCTTGTTTGGACTATTTGCTGCCACTGTAGTTGGTATTTTCTGCTTGGCTTGCAAGGATTTTTTTTTTGTTTCAAAGTTTTTCATCTTTCTTGTGGACGTTTAGATGTACTCAATACATGCTACCAAGGGTTAGGAGCCATAAATGTACTTGGATAGATTTTCTGGATATTATAGTAGAGGTGAATGCTGAGGGATACCAACCAAACCAGGGTTTTGCTGGGGGGTTTTTTATATCACACATGTGGTTCAAGATGTGTTTAAATAAACATGTCCTAGCCTGCAAGATATTGTACGGGCTTCCGCCCACATCACGCTGTTCTAATTAAGGGTATTAATAAAGCAACTTATCAATCAACCAACAAAAATCTATTAAAAAAGCTCAAGAAACCCAAACTAGGACCACTAATTATACTTTGCACTTTCTATTTGCATTAATACTGATTACTCCACTTTTTTTTTTCGACGACTCACACGCATAATAAAGTGTAAATTCGGTTAGAGAAGCAAACGCAAGGGGTTAGACGATGGAAGTGGTTGATCGCCAGGCAGCGCTTATCAGCAACTACGAGGCACTTTCGGTACTTCGCGAAGAGGATGAGCGACATAAGGAATCACGTCCGAGGTCACAAACCAAATATCCAGAGAATGTAACGACATTGGTGTTTGAGGCGCTAGAATACCTCAACAACACACCGTGCTCGTCTCAGTCGGCGGATCAGATTAAAGCTCTAAAACAGCAACTTGGCGGCCTTGAGTTGACCAAGGCAGAAATTATGCAGATTATAAACCACCGACCAAAGTCGCTGGTTGAGCTGCATTTGATTGTTGAGGAGTGCGATGAGCGGTTCAGTGTAGAGGAACTTGAGCGTATTGTAGAGACGATACTGGAGACACTCCCATGCAGCGAGGCTGAAAATAACGAGAACGGCGACCAGGCCGGCGATGGGATGGTGGTCGAGCAGGATGACGAGATGATGGATGTAGCCAGCGGCGGCGAGGGCCAAGTTTAGTATGAGCTCCCGTAACCACTTGCCGCTAGTAAGTGATACAAAAGCCTCTCAGATTTATGGCGTTGGGCAGCTTCCTTTTGCACCATGTACAAGTTACGTGTATGTTTATTTTACCGACACTGTTTACCATACAACGCTTGCACAATTGTTTCTGGATTGTTTTTAGACAGTTACTTCTATTTTTTTATTTTATTTGTTTTGCATAATACTTTACTAGGTTTTATTTTATTCAATCGGTTTAAAGCAGAATGAAGGAATAAACTTTAAATAAAATCCCCTTACAACGCTATATGGCAGGTTGATGCTGCTTAACTAAATATATTATTTCATATAAACCTGATAAATAACCGTAGTGCAACTAAAATTAGGCATATACTCTGCAATCACTCATTTTATCTAACATTGTCACAATGGTTGGTTGTTTTGTCAGCCGAAAAGAAAGCTAACAAAATGCGTATAATGAACAGGCTCCTTTATCACGCGAAGAATTTGCAAGCGACCCATTTCCGAATGCCACCTGGCGGAGCTACACTTTCTGCAAATAAAATATTTTGGCTTTGGATTATGCAGGGCTTAATAAAAGCGCTTTGAACAAGACGCTTCGGCATTGAGTATATTTAGTGAAAATTAGTGGTGTACACGCAGCACAGAATCGATGTTTAACGACCTAAACATTGCGCTGCCGGATGCAGCAGGAAAGCCAAACGGTCATATGAGCAGCATCGAGTGGGCGCGGGTTTCGCAGACAATTGAGCAGGCGCGGGTATTTGGGTACTCTGTGGTGGCGCTGAATCAGACGGTGCAGGGGCGACTGACGCCAGAGCACCTGGCAGTGTGGAAATCGGCACCCGTGTTCAAAAATGCAGTGCTGGGTTGGGACTGCAAGACGGGCGCGCGGACAGGTGAAGGAGCGGCAGGGCGGGTTCCGCGGGGCAAGATCCGCATTCTGCGCAGAGTTACGGCAGTGATTGCTGATGCAGCACATGGACACGCCCTTGGTAGCAGCGGCCCGACTGCAAACGAGTATGACGTTGTGGCAGTACAACCGGCGTCGGAGAAGATCATGCTTGCAGCTTGTAGCGGCGTGTGGGATGCAGTTGATATGGTGGCGCTGGACATGGGTGCCCGGTGGGGTTTTTTTGCAAAGCACAAGACGGTTGGCCAAGCACTGGCTAACGGGCTGTCACTTGAGATTGCATACCGGCCTGCGCTGGCGGATGCGGCGACGCGGCAGCAGTGGGTAAGCAATGCAGCTGGTGTTGTGCGCGCAACGCGGGGCCGCGGGCTGGTGTGGACGAGCGGCGCGCGCCAGGCGCTGGAATTGCGGACGCCTTACGACATTGCAAACCTCGGCGAGGCGCTGCAGCTCAACGGAGATCTGTCGAAGCGCGGGCTCAGCGCCAACGCGCGCGCCGTGCTGATGCATGGGTTCACACGGGCTGACACGCAGCGGGCAGTTGCTGCGGTTAGACGTCTGCCGGCAGAGGATAGTGCTGAGCGAGAGCCCAAGCGATCTCGCACAGGCGGTAGCTGAGTTTCAGGCAGGGGCAGTTACCGGGCTTTCTGCAAGGATAACCAGCAAGCATACAAATTCCGTAAGATGGATGTGGGGAAGAGTTTCCCACACGCCACGGAATAGCGCTTGTACGCTCCGCAGTTGCTTTTCTGCTTCACTTTTACACGAACAATAGTAATTATCGTACCACAACACATGAAAAAGATGGAGCACTTACTAGCAACTGCTTCTAAGAACAGCCTTGGCCTCGAGGATCTACGCTTTGCGCAGATGATGGATTGCGCTGATCCGCTTGGCCGGCTGCGCAGCGAGTTTGCGATACCGACTGTCAACCAGGTTACTGGCCGCGACGCTGCAGACGGCAATGAACCGTGCGTATACCTATGCGGGAACTCTCTTGGTCTGATGCCCAAACAGTCCCGCTGCATTCTCAACGAGGAGATGGACGAGTGGGCGACCAAGGGCGTTGTGGGGCACTTTCAGCATTCTAAAGGCCGTCCATGGGTTGGGTACCGCATGCAGATTGTCGAGAAGATGGCTCCAATTGTGGGCGCAGAGCCAATCGAGGTTGGAGTCATGAACACGCTGACCACCAATCTACACCTGTTGCTAGCGGCATTCTACAGACCCACGGACCAACGTTACAGGATTCTGATTGAGAGTAAGGCGTTCCCCTCCGATCACTACGCCGTCGAGTCCCAGATCAAGTGGCACGGCCGCCCGGCAGATGCATTGCTGCTTGCGGAGCCTCGGCCTGGCGAGCACACACTGCGTACAGAGGACATTCTGTCTCTTATTAAGCAGGAGGGAGCAAGCATTGCCGTGGTCATGCTGAGCGGGGTGCAGTACTACACTGGCCAAGTCTTTGAGATGGATAAGATTACCGCTGCGGCAAAGGCTGCCGGCTGTGTGGTGGGCTGGGACGTGACGCATGCGGCTGGTAACGTGCCTCTCAGCCTACATGACTGGGATGTGGACTTTGCCTGCTGGTGCTCATACAAGTACCTGAACTCTGGGCCAGGAGGTATCTCGTGCTTTTTTGTCCATGAGCGCTATGCGCACGATGCCAATCTGCAGCGCCTCACCGGGTGGTGGGGCCACGACGCAGAGACTCGCTTTGACATGACCAACCAGTTTGTGCCTGGTGTTGGCGCGGCCGGGTTCGAGGTCTCCAACACACCCATTCTTGTTGCAGCCACGCTGCTGGGGTCGCTGGACGTTTTCTCACAAACAAGCATGGCGGAGCTATGTAAAAAGTCTGTTTTGCTTACTTCATATCTCGAGCATCTGCTGCAGACACGCATTGGCGACAGAGTCGAGATTATCACTCCTAGCGAGCACCGGGGTGCGCAGCTCTCGCTGCTCTTTGCGTCGGAGGTCTTTGAGCATGTATTTAGCACGCTGATGAGTGCCGGCGTGATCTGTGACGAGCGCAAGCCGAACTGCATTCGCCTGGCACCAGTACCACTGTACAACACCTTCAGCGACGTGTGGCGGGCGGTCGACGTCATACACGCGGCCCTTACACATCCAGAGACTGCCGATCTGTCGAACGCTGCCACAATCTGAGAAAGCGTTATTAGTGTGATTTGATTTTACGCACTTTTTGATCTTTTTCTTCCTTGAAGCGCTTTGAAGATGATCTGTGTCTCCATCGTCTGTATCATTGTTTGCTGCGCTTGTGCTCTGGGTAATCATTCCGCTAGACACGCCTGTATTTGAGAAAACGAGAAATGGACGGTGAAGACTGGGATGAGACGGCGGCAGAGGCACAACTGCGCGACATGGAGCGCGAGTGGGAAGCGCAGGCGTCGGGAAGCCTCGATTACTATGCCGTGCTGAATGTGTCCCGGCAGGCTTCGGATGAGGAGGTGCGCGACGCGTACAAGCGTATGAGCAGGCAGTTTCACCCGGATCGGCACCACGACAGCGAGAAGCGTGAGTGGGCGCAGCGGCAGTTTCACGACATTCACCGCGCTTACGAGGTGCTGACCGATCCACGCAGCCGGATGGCGTACGATCAGCTTGGTGAAGAGGGCCTTGGGGTGAGTAAGGCTGTTGGACACAAGGTGCGGTCGGCTCGCGACTTGCAGGCGGCGTTTGAGCGCGAGGCCCGTAGAAGGCGTACAGAGGAAGTGGAGCAGTGGACCCAGTCCCAATCGAAAATTACCGTAGAGCTCGATAGCAGACGGCTGACGTCGCTTATTATTCGCGACGCGCTGGTTCGGCAGGGCGTGCGGCACGTGGCGCTGAGCGACATGGTGGGGTTGGGTGGCATGTTTATGAAGCACTCGTTTGCCGCAGATCTGGCCACTGGGCTCTCGGGCTCTCTTACAGGGCAGATGTTTTCGCGGAGTAAGCACGGGTCAGGCAATGTCGTGGGCACGCTTAAGTATTCACCTGGGACGCAATCGTGGGCGTCAATTAGCGTGCCTGCGCTGCCGCCTTATGCCATTACGTTAAAATCCATGCACCAGCCGTCGCTGGAGACTTTCTGCTCAACGCAAGTTGTGCAACACACGCCGGATTTGTCAACACCGCCTTCAGCTACAGTAACTTGTGGACGTCTGCTTTTCGGCACAACTACCGGGACTATGACTATGCGCACAGGCAACCAATACGCACTGGGCTCGTTCTGGGCTGCCAGTCCGACGCGCGTGCCACAAAAAGCCGCGGGCGCAAAGAGTCTTGGACGAATGCTTCCACGGGAGCCGAGTGGCGTGACCCTGGGTCTTGTTGGGAAACACGGCGATAACAATAGCTTTTCTGCTGATGTCACAGCTGGTGTCCAGCATTCGTATGTTACTGCCAGGTACACACACCAGATCGATCACCACCTGTCCATTACGGGCGGTGCTGTGCTGGTCGGCTTGAGCGCGCCAGCTCCTGATGGCTCGTATTTCCGAATTAGTGACAAGGACGACACCAGTTTTTCAGGCGCTCAGTTGCCATCCACAGGACTACAGCGCCTTGGTGACATTTCTGCAAGCGTCGAGATGCGCGCCGAGATTGACAGCTGGACGCGTTTGGATTGGAAGGTCGAATTTGGACTGGTATCGGGTGTCAAGGCGACAGTCGCCATGCGTCGTCTTGGGCACACGGTTCAGCTACCGATTCTCTTGTCGCCGCTTCCCGAGCCGCTGGTAGCCGTCTGTGCTACATTGCTACCCATGGCCGCCGCGCTCGGCCTGCACTACGCTGTGTTAAGGCCGCGCCGTCAACGCTTTATTCAACAGCAGATGTCCGATCTTAAGGAAGAGCAGCGCTCGTTGCTGTTCCAGCAGAAGCGCCGTGCTGAGGAGGCTGTGCGGCTTATGGCTGCCTCTGTTGATCGCAGCCGCGAAGATGCGCGCGCGGCTGGCGGCCTGGTCATCGAGACGGCGCTGTATGGTGACCTGCCTTTTGGAATTGCTGCTCAGGACTCCAATCCGCTGCACGCCATGCTGGAGCACTCCAATGCCTCTCGGAGTGCCCTGGGCTCCACTGACGAGTTCCGTGCATGTGATGTTGCGCTGCCTCTTCAAGCACTTGTCACAAACGACCAGCTTGTCATTGCAGGCGGCGCAAGCAAGCGCTCGCTGCCGGGTTTCTATGACCCTGCCTTCGGCTCGCCCAAGTCACTATTTGTACGCTATCGCTTTCGGGATAGGCTGCACGAGGCTCTTGTTAAGGACGACGAGCCTTTGGCGATCCCGCTACGGTCGCATTCTCTGGCCGAGGAGTAGTTGGGCTTCCAGTCCTGTTAGATCTTGCCATTCCGTTCTTTGTCTCCATCTGGGCACGTGCCTTTTCAGAAGCGCACCTCATTGATGCAAACTTTGTTTCTTGGCTGTGATGCCCTTCCTCCCTTGCTGCGTTTACCTCAACATTTCTTCTCCTGCTGCCCGCTGAAAGTCAAGGCTCAATTACCTTTAACTCTTCCGAATCCCCTGTCCGCACTCAAATGCCTGCTCGGGTAGCATTCTTGTGTAACCCAGTAAACAGCACAAACAGACTCTGGCGCTGTTTATTGCGCCAGCATCTCTCAACAAAGACACACTATGACGAGACTGTAGTCTACAAATATGCCAGTCAGAAGATTAAGCCCGTGAGCATCGGACAGCTGCTAAAGTACCGCCGCCTGCCACTTTCGGCCGAGAACATACTCGACTCGGTCACCTACTCGCAGGCAGAGCTGCCTGTGCGTCTGGCTAAGCGCGTGATATCGTTCCATCGCTTGCCTTTCATTGTTGGCACCAACCCGCACATATCGCAAGTCTATAACCGCTACTACGAGGCATTTGACCGCCTGCATGCCTTCGCGCCAATAAACGACCTGCACTCCGAGTGGGTGTTTTCTCGCACACTCGAACACCAGACGCAGCTGCTAATCGACGTCATCCCCGAAATCGCTCAGGGCTTTCTTGAGTGCAAGCAGTACATGCCGCGTGAGGAGCGAACTGCCTTTATTAATGATCTGATTCGTTCCCGCATCGGTCTGCGGGTCATCGGCGAGCAACATGTTGCGCTATCATTTCAGTTTCGCAATGAGCAAAAGGCCGCAGAGCAGCGCCCCGACCCTCGCACTGCAAGGCCGTCTTCTGCGGATGACTTCTGGGTTGGCACCATCCACACAAAGCTCATGCCTGCGCGCATGATGGAACAGTGCGCACAGATGGTGCAAAATATGTGCGAGATGCACTATGGCACTGCTCCCAGCTACTATGTAGATGGCGACATCAACGAGACAATCAGTTATGTACCATCTCACTTTGAGTACATCACTTGCGAGCTGCTGAAAAATGCCTTCCGTGCCACTGTGGACTTTAGTAGCAAGTCTGCTCGCTCTTCCCATCCGCCTATTCAGATCACCATAACAAAGGGCGAGGGTTATGTTGGTGTGCGCATCAGGGACCAGGGCGGTGGCATCTCGAAGCAGAACATGCGAAATGTATTCGAGTACTCTTGGTCGTCGGTCCAGGAAGCTGATTCTGTTGACAACTATGGTAAAAGCGCCCAATCCATGGCTGGGATGTCGCTTCAAACAAACCTCGCCCTGCAGCAGGGCCTTGGCGGTCCAATAGCTGGCCTTGGATTTGGCCTACCCATGGCGCGGCTCTATGCAGAGTACTTTGGCGGGTCACTGGACATAGTCTCCATGGAGGGATACGGATGTGATGTGTTTCTCAGACTGCGTAGCATAGAAGGCAGCGTCGAGGACAAGCAGATCTGAACTAAATGTGCTGCCAAACTTCAGTGGGGTGTGCAGGCCCCATTATCACTCTCTATACCAACAACCCATTTTTATATAAAGACAGTGCACGAGAGGAACGAGTGTCCTGCCAAAGGACCATTATCTAACCATTTCTTCATAACGGCATTCGGCAGGCGAGTAACAGCAACGGAGCCACAAGATGGTAAAGGCAGTTAAGGGAACTTTTATCGAATGTGATTCAGCTGCACGCGAAGTGCTGCTAAAGCTCAACAGCAAAGAAAAATTTATTATTGAGGACCTCGACAGCACACACCTGTTTATTAACTCGACACATCTAAAGAGGATACAGGTCGTGCTAGACGAGCTGATGGACGCCAACACATACAAAGCGAATGTAGTAAAATAGATGTTTTTTTATCTTATTTAAAAGAACAAGAATAGGTTTTATAAGCACCAGGAGTAATGTTGTTTAACGATAACGGTAGTCTGCTAGTGTAAAAGAGTGTGATCCACAGAGATCACTACTACACGCCCCCCCTCGCATCCGATAATAAGCTGCTGGTTGGATGTGCCGCTCCAGGAAACTGAGCATCCGCAGGATGGAAGCTCAAACTGGCGGATAATGCCCAGCGTATGCACCTCAAATACGGCTACACGCGAATCCGTGCTCACACATGCGCCGTATTTTCCATCGCGGGTCAGTGCAATGTCGCGAAGACAATGCACCAACCTTCGCGTGCGCAAGCGGCACCCGTTAATATTATAAACGTGTAATGCACCGGCTTCTGCAGTACCGCCATCGATATAGCCAGGATGGGTTGTCAATCCAATGTTGCGATCGCTGTTGGCGGCAGTGTCATTGTTGCCCGATTTACTACCGGTGCGTGCCTCTTGTACAGCTGGTCCGCTTCCAGCACCAAGCGGCAGCATCGTCATTGCGTTTTTACCCACAGCACGTACAGGGTCGAGCTTGTCGCAGTTTTCATCCACGTCGGCCGACCCTGACACGCTGTAACATACTATCAGTGCTTCGACACTAATTAATACTCGTTCAACCCGCGAGTATCGCATGTGGTTGCGAGGAAAAGGTAACATAAAATCATCGGAACTACCGTCGTTTCCGTCACAGTATGCAGGAACAAGTGTGCGCAGATACTGACCAGTCCTCGCAGTCCACAGTATCGCAGTGCCATCCGACGAACCACTCGCTACAAGATCGTGGTCTGCATCAATAGCAGCATCCAGAACTGCGGCATCGTGACCATGCAGAACATGGTGCACAGCCCATAAACCCGACCTGACGTCGCCAGTTGTGCTAGAGTCATCCCACGCATTGCTACTTGCATAGGCAGCCATGCTCGTGTGGCCGAAGCTGGGGTTCATCGGATCTGCCATGCCTGCAGCAAACAGAAGAGGCGCATTGGCGCTTGTTAACCCAGTTTCAAAGTCAAACAAAGCTGCAGAGCCAGTCCTGGGTCTCTTGGTTGCCAATCCAGCCTCACCGCTTAAAACAACCACGGTTCCTTGCGAGGATCCAACCACAGCATATAAGCCATCGCTAGTCACACCCACACACGACGGTGGATCAGAGAGGTACGTACTGGACGATTTGTTGATTGGATCAAGAAGCCGTGCAGCCAACGGAATGTACATGTTTGGATCAGCAGCCGCTGCTGTTGCGTTCTCATCGGTGGCAGTGGCCCCAGTGACAGTGGAGTGCTTGCGGCGTGTGCTGTGTTGATTCTGGGTGGTCGGTCCGGCCGAACTGCTACCACTTCCAAACAGCCCGGCAAGTGTGCGCATCGAAGATGTCGTCATATCCTGCTTGACTGCTTTACTAGTGCTCGACAAACCGCTGATACTTCTGTCGCTATCGTTCGACATGGCGCTTACCGCCGCACATGCATAAGCGTTGGTCATCCCAATGCTGCGGCTTGTCGACAAGATTATACTCGATAGTGAGACTTGCTGGCGCAGCTCAGATTCGGGCTCGGTACCACCACCACCACCATTGCCAGTAAGCCGTGTGCATCGAACCGCATTGTCCAGATGTGCACATGTAACAAGATGCCCTGGCATTTCAGGGATAGTTGCATACGATGTCGGTCGGCCAAGCGCACGCACTAGACGTTGGCTGAGGCTGGGCGGGCTAGCAGCAGCAAGCGCACAGTAGCCCTCCACAACAGGTTCCACTACGAGCTCCAATCGGCGATTTTCGTCAGTGAGCAGTGCAAGTTCATACACAAATACACGCCCGACAATGTCTACAAAAGTGACCACCTCGCCCCCCACAAGCTGCCTGCGGCTGCCAAGATCCGAACCTCCGCGCGCTGTTAATAGTGGTAGTGCGCCAGGAGAGCAGGGCTGCATGCTTGGCCACAGAACAGGCCCTACAGGAGTGCCGCTGCCGTCAAGGGAAGTCAGAGTTGTGCGCCGTGAGCAGCCAACAAAGGCGATGTCTGTACCAGAAACCTGCAAATTAAACTGCTGTACCGCACCAGATGGAGTGGTAAGTGGTGCATAGAGTGGATCTGGAGTGCGGACATGGCGCGTTGGATGGGGCTGGGTGAACAACTGGGCGGGCGTCTGGCCAAAGTAATGTATTTGGCTCTCAATACTCGCCCGCTCCATAGGATCCTGGACTGCATCGATGTTAACTGCGCCTTCGTATGTCAAATAGTAAAACACGTTGTGCGCTTTTGCTGCTTCGGCACCGCGCTGCTTGTACCCAAATATCAGATCAATCCATTTGTGTAGCGTTGCCGAAACATAATCAGACTCTAGTGCCTGGCGGTTAATGTGAATAAACTCCTCAGGCGTCGCAGCCCAGGGTGGCAGTTTGACGTCGCCCAGGCGCGTGCCATCCTGCTTATTGCCAAGATTCAACTCGTTGTGGTTGGTCAAAAACTCCGGCATGTAAAAAAACTCGGGGATAAGCTCCTTGACATCGCCCGAGCCAGTCATGCACGAGTTCCACGCATCGCCAATCGAGTGGAACTGGCGGTCGGCATGGTCAAACTTGCCGCTTTGAAGCAGTACGTGGACCGATGCAAACGGCTCAGCGCGGAGAAGATAGTAGGCCACTGTCGCTGCAGATGAGTAATGCGTACCATAAAGAAACTTTTTTATCCGCCCTGTAGGATCCTCGAAAGACTCGTATCGCTCGATAAAATGACGCAGCCGTTTCTCGTTTAGTGCGCCAATGGGCCGCGACAGGTCGCGGTATGTCTTGGGGCTCTGGAGGTCAAGCCATTTGCTACTGTAGTCTCGGATAATCCATGGAAACACTGGATACTGCGACAGATCGTTGTATGACCTGCCAGCAGCAGTGTTAAGCGCCATGAGGTAGTCAAAGTTACTCATCTCGCCACGTTGCCAGCGCTCAGTTAGTCGGAGTCTACGCACAAGAACCTCTGGCGGACGGATATCTGAGAGTGGCAGCCCTTGATTCACTGTCTGTAGAGATGATAACTTCCAAACAAGTTGCATTCGTGCCTTCTTGCTCGGAATGTTCAAAAGAATGGATGTGCGATCCCTAAAGAACACCTCAATAGCAGAGCTGCGCATCATAAAGCGCCGGAAGTGGATTTGCTGAATATCTGAAAGTGGCCAAGAAAAATCGCGGTTCAATTCTGCGTATATTGCCCGGGGTATGTCGCTTCCAGTCGCCCCCGGCTTACCGCCGTGTCCTGAGTTATTAGAAACATCGGCAGGTCGGGATGTGCTGTCAGCGCCTCTGATAAAAGCACGGCCACCCGCGTCGCGCTCGACTGCAAAACGCAGCTGTGTTTGAGACACTTCCACATGTCCATGCACCGCCCCGAGCAAAGCAATACGTTCTCCAAAAATACGAAAGTGCGATGTTTCCGATTCAGCCGTTGCTGCAACAACGCTGAGGTCCTCGGGCGTGACCAAATTCCATTCCTCGTCATCTTCAACGTCTGCCCCGCGACCTTCCACAGAATCCACTCCTGACACGCTTAGTGAAAGGCGTGGGGCATCGTCATCGCTGTCAAATCCGGCCCCTCCTTCGACCTGACGCTGGCTTTTGACTGTGCGGCGCTGCCCAGTCTTGTCGCGGCGATCTGCAGCCAAGGCATGGCTCTCGCAGTGTATGTTCCGCACCAGACGCCGGCGCATGCGATGACTGTTCTCGAAAGAGTCAATGATCCAGTGCTGTCCTTCTAAGCGCACAGGATTAACTGATCTGCGCCCCATTTGCCAGGGACCACGCGGTGCAGACAACAGCCGCAGTCTGCGGCGCCATATTTGTGACCATTGCCCAAATGATCTACTTAGCTCGTCAACCCTAACTGCAGATGTCTCGTCTGCCTCAATCGGCAACGTGCTGCTGGCGACTGATGTTTGTGCTCCCTTAACCTCGCGCATCTGCTGCGCATCAGACCTCTGCGAACGCATAAGGAATTCGTGTAGAACTGAGGCAAAGCGAGCCTGTGACGAAGCAGCCTGCTGCATTTCCTTCTCTTCCATGGCACGCATTGCTGGCATAAATTCTGTGCGGTACAGATCCTGCCACTCGGTCGATCTCACAAAACGCAAAAACCACTCCCAGTCTATCGATATCTTGTCGGCATCAAAACTAGTCTCTGGATGAATACTTGCCAGCAACTGCGGAAACTTAGCGCAGATATGTGTGCGAAGGCATTGAAAGACCACCATATATTGTCTACCTATATTCTCGCTGGAAGATAACCCGGGATTGTCTCCAACCGTATATTCATTCAAGTGCGCGCCTTGCTTAGCTTGCTCCTGAGCAAACATAAACGCTTCATGTACGTATCCCAGCATAGCAAAAGACCGTTGTGCAATTACACAATCTCCACTGCATACGGGGCCAAACGATGTCCGCGGTGAGCCCGGAGAAGCATCAGCAAGGAACGGATGACGCTGAAGCAACTGTATCAATAAGTGCAGGGTCTCCTCCACGCGCTGAAGCTGTGGGCTCCGTATTCCAGAAACAGCTAAACACAGGATCTGTCCGCATATTGGTTCTGTCAAGTGCATGTTGTAAGTGCCCAACTCAAGCATAAACTTCGCAAGGCTGCGTGTCAATTCTGGCATACTATCCCACGGGCTGTGCTGGCTCTGATATGCAGCACCGCGTTCATTAGTGAACAAATTCCCTGAGACGGGCGACGGACTAATCGAGAGTATCTTGAGGTGCTCGTGGTGATATGCCACATACTCCTGGAACTGGCGGTAGTGAAGAAGCATATCCAGCGCTAACGATGTAAACAGTGCCAGGCTATTAGGCAACACCCACTCGCCTACGTCTGGCTGCTGCATGCCAGAAAACTCTGCGAGCTGCGTCTGTGCTTGAGCCATCATCAGCGACAGTAGCTGCACAGCCAAAGGCACTGATCCAGTTGGAGTCAAAGCCCAGAGCGTGATAATACCTTGGTGCATATGCCTTGCGTACTCTGGAGCAGAAGAAAAAAAGTGGCATGCGAGCAGTTTCATGAGGCCCAATGCCTCGTGCGACCACTCAAATACAAGTTCCATGAGCTCTGTCTGCGCCCTTACCAGCAACAAATCGTTACTGTCGCGGGAATCCGCGCTTTCTGACGAGTCTTGCAGCTGTTCAATCCGTCGCCGCACCCACGCCTTGCGCGCCCGGATGTGGCCAACAGCAAGATTCTGCATATGGTAGTCCAGTGTTGTATGTGGAACAAGCTCTAGATGGCCCATCGCGCGTGCGTATGTATCAGGAAGCCGCGGCAAGTGACCAAAAGCCATAATTCCATCAGCTTCGTCGGTCTCATCGGATATACAACCCCCGAGCACAAGAATGACCATAAGCCGATCTAGCAACGGCTGCTGTGCTGATCCAATGCAGCTAAAGTTTGTCGGCTCATCCTCAAGAAGCCGCCGTAGATCCTTTAGCACAATGATCCGGATTGCAGGATCGGTCCCAGGGGCACAAGCTAACTCGAATATTGCTTCCCATGCCCTGGGACTCTTAATCTGACGCGAGGGCAATTCCGCTACAAATGATTCTTGTGTATCGGACAATACATGATCAGCCATATGCACCGAGCTACTAAAACTCTGAGGCGCCGACAGATTGCGGATGTGCCGGACTCTTCGAGTTGCGGGTTTCCTAACAGCATCGCTTGGCACAGGGTCAATGTTTATGCTGGCCAAAAGTGCAGCATGGTCCTGCAGCGCCATCAATAGAAGCGATCGATACAGTGAAGGGGTCAACGCACGCTTAGTACACACAAGCGCCAGAACCCTTGCTATCTCTTCGTCATTCACTGATATGGGTGTGCGACCCCGTAGACTATTCGTGATACGGCTGGCAGTACTTGCATGTTCGCGCGTAGTAATGGCCATGGTAGACAAAAGCACGACAATGTTGATAGCCGCCGCCGCCATACCGCTGTCGTCGCATTCAATAATATGCGCCAGCGTATCCAGGCCATGCAGGCTTATCAATCGAGATGCCATACTACTGGCATTGGCAGACCCATCCGCTAGGCACCGGAGTAGCAGCACCAAAACTTCCCGCGTGTGCTCAGTATCGCGGTTACACGTATATAGCACATGTCGAATAAGATGAAGCATATCAGACTTTGTTATGGCTGGAATCTGCGCGCCACAAGCAACCCCGCTGCCACTTTGTTCCTCAGAAGCAGTCAGAAATAGCTCCAGCGTATGTAGCAACACTCGGCGCAGAAGCCTTGTCTCGCTGCGTGATAGACTGGGAAAGCCATGCATGTCGCCACTTGTGTCATCGACATTGATCTCGCCAACCTGGCTCCCCTCCTCCGTAGGTTCCCCCGAAGGCTCGGTAAACGATCTGGCTGAAAACGACGCGCTATCGCTGTCTCCAATTCCAGGAGTGGAAGGGCGCGTAGACAATGAGCGCGCACGCAGACGTGCTCGATGCTGCTGCTGAGAAATGTGCTGTGAGGCGTCATAGGGATAATAGTTAAACAATGCATATAGGATCCAGCGTATGCCTAGACAGCCATCACTAGTACTCCTCCCGCAGACCCCGGCAGAGGCATTACAGCGCTGGCCGTGGTCATCGCCTACTCTGCCTATGCACAGCTGCCGTTGTATCTCGTTAAGATAAAGCAGTTGTGTGTCGACATCCGCCTGGCGCCATATGTGAAGATTGAGAATCAGGCTTTGCTGTACCTGATTCCAGAAGCTAGATACAAGACCATAAGCCGCCGGTAAATGTCCGCCCTGCGAGTCAAGTGCAGTCTGGAAAGCCTGCATCGCACGAAGCGCAGCCATGCTCAGGTGTAACGATAGATCGTCCCGTTGTTGGAGAATGCGAGCTAACAGCGGTACCATATTGAACGACTGGATCCTTGGCAGGTGGCGTGGATCACCTCGAATCAGATCGCGTAGCAAGTAGAAAAACGATGGCAGGGGCATGCATTCGAGCACTCGCTGGTCAAAAACACTTTCATCTGAGCCAAGGGGCCCCATGGCAGGGCGGATGACTGCGCCAAGCCAATCAAGATGCTGCACCAGAACCAGTACCGTCTCAATGCCGCCGAGAGAGTAAAGCAGCCGGTGAATAGTGACTGCATCAACGGCCAGTGCCGTGCCGCAAAGCAGCCACGGTTGTGAAGCCTTTTCCATGCGTACTCTGTCGGCTGGTGATGCCAGCAGCTGCCAAGCGCTTTTCAATGAGGTTCGCGAAATTATACCTGGCCCATCCGCACTTTCAGTGAGCGGCACATAGCTGCTCCGAGCGTTGTTTCGGGCAATTGACTGGCAAATTCCAATGGCACTCAAGTCGTCGCAGGTTCTGCCATCCGAAGCGCTGGCATCGAGCCCCAGAATCAACCTTCCCTCCAATTCGCCACTACTGAAAAGCCCCGTGACATCCTTGCGCAGGTTCGTAGACCGTGACGCGGCAACATGAGTGCCCGAGGTTTGCGAAAGTGTCGCCCCATGCACCCCTGGCGCTGCTGCCTGTGATCTACGAAGCTGAGCCGCATGCGCGGGACCCAGATGATGTATGAGCTCAATCTCACTTGTGCGCAGCACCCCATCAAACATGCGCACTGCGGCGATGTGCCCTGCAAACGACCTGGTGGCACTTTGCACATTGTTTTCAGGGTCAGCGGCAGGGCGCCCTCCAATATGACATGCGCGGTATGCAGCTTGATTGATGTATGGATGCGAACCCTTGTAGACCTGGATGCCGTCGAGATACATGTGTATGTTGGATGCGCCAAATGGAGACCACCCACGCTTAGCCGGCGCATAGCAAAAAACTAGCGAGTGCCAGCGGCCAGGTTCAATACGCCCTTCGGCGCAGTGGACAAGATGATGCGCACCATCAACTACTACCTGTAGTGACAACCCCTGCGCAACCCAATCGTGTTCGATTGAAACACTACTATCATTACAGCACGCAAGATGCAGCACTGTCCCGGGTATATTGCTAGCATCGACATCTTCGCAAGCCAGCATCTGGGATAGCGCGGGTGGCAAGTAGTGGGAATCTGAAACCTTAAAACTTTCAGCCGATAAGGTGCCAAAAGAGCCTATCGGTAATAGATGCTGGCGGGCAACCTCGCGTACAGGCCTGTCTGGACGCACCCATGCAGAAAATGTAAACCCGCGCTCAGAGATCCGACGGAAATATGGCTGGCTCAAGGATGCCGTCTGTCCGTCAAAGACAAAGTAGCTTTGGCCTGGGTCGCCTTGTGCGCACTTTAAAAGCACGCCAGCCAACGTTCTCCGAACTGCCAGAGTATATTCGGCAGCCTCCAATGCTGACAGCAACGTCCGAATGCTGCGCGCAGAATCTATCCCAGACACCAACGTGCGCATTAGAAGCTTGATGTCAGCAGCATTAGTAGACAAGCCCATGACTGTTACCAGCATATCTTGCAGATACCTCATATACGAGGCTACGCAATCCCGACGATCCGCTGGCAGAGCACATACGGTAGCAACTTCCGAAAGTAGTATTTGCAGACGCTCAACGCTTTGTCTAACAATAGTACTTTGCGACCACCACCAACGCGCGTTGCTGCTCTCTTCACACCAACGTGCAATAATACGCAATAAAGATATGCACTCCCGTAGGGGTAGCTTTGGATAAAGTGCAGCTAGCGTCGGAATCCAATGTTGGTCAATCTTTAGCTGGGCCCATGTGCGGCGGGTAGTGGCGTCCATTACTCCAGTAAGCAGCGCCGTCACACCCTCCGCAACAGGTGTTGACGTTTCTGGCGTGTGCTGTACAATGCGTATTGCGGTGGCATGTATAATTCTGTATCCGCCGATCCTTGCAAAATGAGCTGTTTGGTCTATGGAGCCATGAATCAGAAATGCTGCCAGTCTTAGCGCCTCGCGTGTCAGCACGCCCAAACATGCGTTGGTCCCAAGCACCTCGTATTCCGAAGATAATATTGCCTCCTGACCAATATTCGCAGGATTCTGCCCACCTACAGGGTCCACAAAAGGATCAACTGTCGCAACCAGCTGAATTAGGGTTAAAATATCTTCCAACGCACCATGTGCAACAGTCATAGCACCAATAATAGTGCAGCTTTTCTGCGAGGCAGTAGCCAGTGCGGCTTCTGCAAGACACTCGCGATATTGAGTCAGAAACAACGCGTGTTGACGGATGAATGGCGCGGAACCAATCTCTGTAGGAACAGCCCATGATACAACGGCCTTTGACCATATCTTTGCTTGCGACAATCGATCGTGTACATCTGCAACCACACCCCCAGTATTAGCACCATCACAGAGCGCGCTAAAAAGTAGCCAGCTAAGTGTCGTGGTTGCCATCTCCCTCGCATAGCTGCTAATGACCAGACTGCGACCAAATGATAGCTTTTTTAGTACGTCGATGCAGTCAACAGTCTCTGAGGTGATAACCCTCTGCCCAAGCTTTATGTGGCAAAACTGCCACACAAGGCATAAAATAGTCGTACTGTCTGCTAAAACCGCTTGATTCTCACATAAGTCCCTGCAACTCGAAACCATCTCGGCCACACAGTGCGAGTCGCGAAGACCAGGGATGGACGTACGTAGCATAAACATTGCCAGACACAAAAGCTGCTTTTGCTGACAATTAGCTGCGGTGCGTTGCAAACCGCTTGTAATATTATACGCGCTCTCGTCTGGTAAACTCACAACTGAAAGGTTGACGAGGCTCTGGTCAACAGATTCAATAGAATCAGTTGGACTGGCATGGTCATCAGCATCACGTAGCTGGTATATCGCGTCCAAAATAAATCCAACACTCTGTGTCTCGTGTAGCAGCTGCCTAAACCACAGCGTATTTTGCCAGCATATAAACGCAAGTGCTTGCGCAGCAAAGAAACCGCCAGTGCACTCAGAGTCACGCGTCCAAACCCCCAATTTAGACCCCTGTATAGCCTCGGCAAGCCTACTGAACACTAGCTTGTAGGCCGGGGGATCGAGGATCGCAGCCTTGCTTGCAGCGCTGGATGATACACTTGAGTATGCCACCAACCAACCCGCTACGGTGGCAACCTTTTGTACAATATTTAGTGCATAGCGTGTTTGCTCCGAATCATTCTCTTTTGCGTCTGTGTCTGTCTTTGCAGCCCGAAGCTGTAGCAGAAGCCGGTCCCAAACATCCGCGCCGATAGTTCCAAAGATGACACGCAGCATGCTGTGTCGAAGCGGCAGCTGCCAAAGACGCCAAATAAACAATGCATACTCAAAAACAAAAGCCTTTGCTTTGGCAGTGGCATCGTCGCATGCATCGGGCTCTGGGTTCCTGTCGTCCTGGACGCCATTGCTGGCATTCAAAGTAATTGACAGGAATATGCGATGAATAGAGTCAAGGTCTTCTAATACCGATGCGGAAATTGTCTGCAGCATAGATCGTCGTGCGACAGCTGCTATCACTGTGTCCATTGCACGTCGCAGCCGAGTCCCTGGAAACGGGTCATAAATTACATCCACGTATTTTGCAAGGGCTGTCGGTTTAATAAGTGCGCCCGTTGATCTATCGTGCAGCTTCACGCCCTGTCGAAGCGATAAATAGCGACTATTGACTGAGCACTCATGTTGGTATAAGTACAGCTGTTCCAGACTGCTTCTGTCAGTTTCCGATGTTACCGTCTGTTGTTGGTCGTGGCTCGCAGAAATATCAAACGTCTCATAATCGCGTAAATATTCTACTGAACGCCCGGCCGTTGCTCTCCATAAATTGTCAATCCTCAACCGCAATCCGGTGTGCCATTCTGAAACCTCGGGATACTGTTCAAGAACAAGTGCCAGCAATCGCCAGACAATATAGGCCTCGTCAATTTCAAGCGAGTCCATTGTACGGACAATTTTTCCAACAGCATCAAGCTCCCGAAGCTTCTGATTGTCAATGAACCCTGAAGCAAATAAGCATCCAGTAATGCTGCAGAGGCAGACAACGGCCGGACTGAAATGCGGCCGCGTGGTTGTAGTTCTGAGCTGCTGCCAGATCAACAGCACTTCGGAAAGCATGTGACCAGGACATGCTTGCGGATCTACAATCGCAAGATCAGCTGCGGGCTCTACTGCACCAGCATGTAGTACGAATTCTGCATAGTGTCTGTCCGGATCAAATAGCTGCACACACAGATAAGCCGTGTGTTGAAACAGATCATACACTGTATCTTCTACACCGGCTTTGGCAGCTGTTTCTGATGCATTGCTGCCACGCCTGTCGCAAGCAGGCCAAGCTGCTGCAATCGCATCTTCCGCAGTTCGAGAAGGCTTCCACCACTTATAGCAGCGAATATCTGTAGTCGCGAGGCTGTCTCTATGCGACCTGTGCACAGTATCGGCAGAATAGCTGATTATGTCGACACTGCTGTTCCGCACCATGGCCAAGAGCTCGCGCGTGTGCGCCACAATTCCGTGGTGAAGAAGAACGCGGCGGTTCGTGTGGCAGCACGCAAGCCATGCGAGAAACCGAAGTATGACAAGCATACGTCCAAAATCCGCCCCAAGGCCATGTGCTGTAAAGCGCTCAGGTTTTATTTCATGTTTCATGACTGTGTTTAAAACGCTAGCGGCCGCGATGGTTGTGCTAAACGGGAGTATT
The DNA here is from genome assembly GCA_027578695.1 of Coemansia sp. RSA 1365. Taxonomy (NCBI): domain Eukaryota; kingdom Fungi; phylum Kickxellomycota; class Kickxellomycetes; order Kickxellales; family Kickxellaceae; genus Coemansia; species Coemansia sp. RSA 1365. The sequence continues at coordinate 24,350 of JANBTM010000024.1, read as the reverse complement.
GGACAGTTGTCCTTGCGGCTGTCTGACCACGGCTCAAATCCAGTCTGCCGCACAAGCGCAACAAACAACTACAGACGCCGAGGTGAGTGTACAAGCAACAGAGCCATATTTTAGAGGTGCCGTTTGGTGAATGGTGTGTAGTGTCCGACGCCGTGTACATCCAACAGGCCAACGTGTTCACAGCCGGACAAGTTTAGCATATACTTTACCTGCCAGCAGCCTTCATTAGCAATGGACCAGGTACCGGCGCATGTCTGACTGTAAAGCACCTGTGTGTCAATTTCAACAATGCGTTGGTCCTTGCATGCGTCTCCAATCACTCGTTGGCAGTAGGCGCAGTCCGGTAGACCATGGCCAGCAGCTACATTCGACTCTAAAGCCGACATTTGCTATAAGAGCGTCAATGTGGTAGAATAGGTTACTAGTGAAAAGGGAGTGTAAATTAAAGTAGAAAGGGCGTGGACGAAAAGACAAGAGGCATTCAAAAGCTGGTACACGCACACAGACAAGGGCACGGCTGCACGCTCCCACAGTGCGTCTATCTCAGCAGCGCAAGATTGAACCGCTCCTTGGCTTGCTTGTACGCATCAATCAGCGTCTGCTCGTTGAGATTCGACAGCGACACGTCGATTGTGTCTGTTCCGCGCTTGGATACATTGGACGCGATTACGTTGGGATCTGTCTCAAGCGCAATGCCATCGTCGATGGCTTCGTCCAGCGCAAGGACGACCATGTCAAGATTGTCCAGAAGACTGCGCTTGTCAATATTATGTCTACAAAGAAAGAAAGACGTCATCGTAACCGTCATCCGTATGTTTAATGGTTAGCGACTTGCTGCCATACACCCGCAAAGGCACTTACAAACTAATATAATATGCCACTTACTTTAAGAGAATCGAGACGCCCTCAACAAAGCCGTTCAACACCAAGCTCAGCAACAGCTCATTCTCCTCGGGGTTGCCGATTAGGTAAAAGTACACGTCGTTGACGTTCTTGAACAAAACCGTTTGCCCGTCGTACATAATAATCTCGCCACTCGACTTGCGCGTTTTTGAAAACAATTCTCCCTCAAACTTCCGCTGTTCCTTCAAGGACTTGTAGCCCTGAATTTGCTGCTGTCCACGGTCGTAGTACTTTGCAATCAGTCGGTTCCCCTCGCTGTCAAGCATAATAGCTGCACGCGCCGTGTACAAGGATAGATTAGTCATTGCGAATGCGGTGAAGCTGTGTGTTGTGGTGGTTTTATGCACCCCACTGCCGTTTGTGAGGCGATTGCTTAGTAGAAATAGTTCTAAGAAGTCTCAAATGCACAACTACTTTGTAGCCTAAAGAAAAAGTAAACTGACAAACAAAGCAGAGGAATTGAAGGAAGAAGGGAAGCAAGGGCTTTTCTGCGTGCTCAGCAAAAGTGTATGCGGGCATCATTGAATGCGGCAAGCAGCTTCAAAAAGTCGTGGACGTCCATCTTGGATGCTCGTGCCTCGCCATACCCAAGCTGCGTTAGCACGCCAAGAACTGCGGCTTTGATCTGGAACCCCTCCTCAACCATCATCTCATTGGCTGTGCAGAACGTCCTGTAGTTCTGATCAAGCATTTGCAGCGTTGCTGTGGTCTTAAAGTTTGCGGCCAGCGTCTTGTGCTTGCGTGAAAACGCGATCCGTACCAGGCCATCCCACTCTTCAAAGTCCACTGGTGGCGGCGGATTCAGTGGCTCGATCTTGACTACGCTACTTTCGACATTGGGCGGCGGCTTGAAGTTGTTCTTGCCGACCTTCATTACATGCGTGACCTTGGCGTAGAGCTGGCTGTTGACCGACAATCGCCCGTACAGCGAGTCTCCAGGCCGTGCGACAAGCCGCAGTGCAAACTCGCGCTGAAACATAAGCACTGCACAGCGGAAGATTGGCCGGTGGAATATCAGCTTGAACGTCAGCGGCGACGAGATCTGATATGGAGTGTTGGAAATGCACACGTCAAAAAATGGGAGATCACGCTTCATCACGTCGCCGTGAAGGATCTCGAGCTTGTGCTGAAGGGGCCCGCCCTGCACTCGTTTGGTAAGCTCGGCTGCAAGTCTGGCGTCCGCCTCGCACGCAACAACCTTCTTTGCCTGCTCGAGAATCTTCACTGTCAGGTTTCCTGTTCCTGGACCGACCTCGAGGACCGTATCAGTCTGCTTCAAGCCGGCTTTGTCCACAATTCCCTGTGACACAAGCGGGTTTATAAGGATATGCTGCCCGAGACTCTTGTTAAACATAGGCCCAAAGTGCCTTGATCCATCTGCTCCATCGCTCTTTGCTGTGGTCCTTTGTCTTAACTGCGTTCTGTCGTGTGAGGCTCCAATTGTCTGGGGCTTAATTGCTGCGTTGGCTGCCGACGCCTGTGTGCGCTTCCGCAGCTGCTGTGTGGTTACTTTTGGCATTTCTCTTTAAAAATAATATTGTAAATGTGAAAGAATAGACCAAAAGTTAAAGGCATGTTGCTTAAAAAAAAAAATTTTTTTTTTTTTGAAAACCTTGGCAAGATCTATTCACGTGCGCATACCCCTAGACTCTACATTGTAAAATGCACTTATAATAACATTTAGCGTAAAGTGCTGCCAACTCTGTGAAGCAATGTTGAGAGACATCCGATAATCGACGCTTTGATGCTTGTGGTTGACCGCATTGTGTATTATAATTACTTTAGGCTGTTAGAGTCAATTTTGAGTGGTCTAGACTGTGTCTGTTTCCAGCGAGTAAATATCAGTATTATGTTTGTGATTGAGTTGCCAGCAGCAACTAAGCGATCGCTGCGGTTCAAGCGGTTTTCATGGAATCAGGCTGAAGATGGAACGTTTCCGCCAATAAATGCACTTACTCGGGATCCTCAAAAGAGTGCCGTGGTCGATGAATCTGGTGTAGAAGCATCTAGTAATGCAAGCCGCAGAGCAGCGGATCTCAATCAGCATATCACGCCCGTGAAGAACTATTCGAGTGCAGTAACATTACAACAAGGCCGAGCAGTATTAGATCGGGTCGATAAAGATAAAGCCACGAGACCACGCCAGGACATGGATCACATTTCTCAAAATGTAACCAGCGGAACCGTAAGCCGTCAAATAGCAGACGGTGAAGTGGCAGCAACAGCAGCAGTTTCATCCACCGCGGTACCACAAAAGAAGAACAGCAAGACTCTTAAGAAAAGAAAGGTACATATTACATACTGCAGATCACACGTTACTTGAGCAATGGGTGTATTTAAGCAGGTACTATCTGAAGCATCACTAACTTAACATATATTACATGGCAGATGTTGTTAATGTGTAGGGCGTATATTTAGGCCCGTCGTGGGATGATGAGGCAGGAACGCTGCCAACATCGGCGAATGCGAGCGAAATGGACTTTGACACGCTGCTGTCACAAATGGTAGGTGTGCCACCCGCATTTTCAATGGTTGAATTCCTCCAGAATAGCATACTAACGTGGCCGACATATGTCACTTAACCCCCCAGTTAGCAAACGCATCAGCGCGATGATTTGCCATCCATGCCTGTGCCTTCCAAACGCAAAAAGTTGAAGGCCAAGAACCAAGAAGACGTCCAAGCAGATGTGACACCAGACAATGCCGGCAAGTGAGAGACAGCGGATTCAAGGTCATCCAGCTTGCATTACTGAGCTGTGAATGCCACGCGGCGGATTTGGAAGGATGCTTAGCTGTTTGCAGGTTTACAGCTAAAAAAATACTAAGCGAGATGCACTTTACCCGGCTTGAGGCAGCAGTAACCAGACATCATCCAAATATGCTGCCTGCTAAATAAGCATAATCATTATCTGGATTTGTGATCTAACAAGCCATTAAAGCGACAGGTTTAATATGAGAAGTGTATGCCACCACAAGGTATTATTGTATTTACTTTAGCTAAAGAAAGATGGCATTTCAGTGTGTACAATGCAAATACGTAGACCAGAGCGCTGAGTACGGCGCTAATCTCCAGTAGACTGGTTTGTTGGTAGGCGTAATGGGGGAGTTCAGCTGCTGCGCAGAAGGGGCCAGCGAGTGTGCCTATATGCGATTGCAGCAGAGCTAGCAACAATGGCAGCAATGGCAGTGGGAATGCGAGCTCTTGTCACAGGTGCACTTCTTCTCTTCCTTGGGCGGAGGCGCGGGCTTCGGTGCTTCCTTGGGCTTCTCCTTCTCCTTTTTTGCAAGGCAGCAGACACACGTGCCGCACGTGCAGCAGGTGATGCTGACTACAAACTCGTCTCCAATTTTGGTAGCAGGAACGTATGCCTTTGGGAACCATTGGAGATGCTGCTCTCTCTCAGCAAGCTCCTGAAAAAAGCCGCCCTGTCTCCAGATGGCCATGGTTTAATAAACGTGTGTGTTTGGGTGGTAAAAGACTATGCGCAAGAGACACTGGCAATGTATAAATGAGGCTGGGAGTCAAGACGATACTTGTGTGTTGAATATAAGGTCGGGGCAAGCACTTTGAAGGAGAGAAAGCTAAAGTACTGGTAAAGCTATTCAGGTGGAGGAATAAAGTCATACGAATGCTATAGTGCGCCTGCACTGCGCAGGAAAGCACTATACCACATCTTGGAATCAATTTCGGATATCAGGGTTGGTAGAGACACAGATCAAGCTGCATGGCCTGGAGGTCTGTCTGACTTGCTATGAGATTCAGTTGCAATTGCAGTACAAGCAAAGCAGTCAGTAGCTGCGTAGAACAGTAACAGCAGTCTGGCAGGGGTGGCGATGTGACGGCACAATGACGGAGCTATAGGCACAGCAATGGCAGCATCTGCCCCAATGTGTTTACAACAGCGGAGATCGTTGTCAGCAGTGAGCATAATCAAGGAACAACGGTGCGTCATGAGGATGGGGATGCACAATGCAGCTGGCCAGCCCAGCCAAGACGCCTTGCACAAATGCTTGACGACGAGAGTAGTGCTTTAAACATGGGAGAACGTTTTGAACGCGGGCAGCAGAGAGGCATGACAGCCATCCAGACGGGCCTGGCGAAGCCATTGCTGCTATGCCGTAAATACCGTCGCTGCAAGCAGCCACGAGGCAACAGCACAACACAGGCACAATGGGCACAGGCAGCATTTGCACCGCCCTGCATGCGGCGACCTGTGCCCATAGATGATCTTATTGTCAATTTATAGCTGCGGCATCATTCTGTTTGGCAACAGCAAACTGCGCATGCACTAGTCAGCCGGACTTGTAGCAGTGTCAACTCCAGCAGGCATATCCAAATTAATGGGAGAGCCGTCACCCCAACAGCGGGGTTTTAATTGAGGTAGGCATCAACACGTAACGCGTTATTTTACACAAATGGCAAGAGCTAAAGACAAACTACAAACACAGGCCCCGGGATCTGCGAGCAGTGCGCGGCGGGTCCGGCGGCAAAAAAAGCGGCGGTAACAACACTAGTGGTGGTGGTGGTGGCAGCATCCGCAGCATGAGTGGTGTGTGTGCGCCGGAGCCGGGGCTGGAGCTGGCGGCGTGTACGTATACTTATATGACCACTGCTCCTTTTTCTTTGCGTCTTCGGCGGCCTTCCGCTGGGCCATTATGGACTTGCAGTTGGTGCACACACAAGTCTCAACCACATGCTTGGTGCTGTGGATGGTGATGGTGTCCGCGCCATTGGTAATGTCAACGGCCCGGGTGATTTTTTTAAAGTCTTCAAAGTTGTAGATAAACTGGCTCATGGTGTGGAGAGTGGCGGGCTGCGAGCAGTCTGAGAAGGCACTGGCGGCTGGATGGTAATCCGGATGGAGATGCGTGTATCGCCAGACACACACGTAGTAAACGGCAAGCTGCAAGAGTGTAGAAAAAGAATCGAGCTTTGGGATTGAGAGAAGCGATGGGCGAGATGCAGCTGTTGCGAGATATGCCCCCTTATATACTGAACATCTTCGCTCCTAAATCAGACATGATGCCCAGAAAGGGGATTTGCTAGCCACTGGTTGCAATTCCTGCACATATTTTCGACGCCTCCTCTTTGCGGCAGGCATCAGACCTGTGGGGGGGTGCTTGGAAGGGTGGGTGGGGGTTGTCGGCATTCCAGGTACGCCGCCTCCACTGCCCCAAAGACACACAATGGCGTGGGCAGTTGCCATAGAGCATTAACTAAAAAAAATTGTTCACGTTCTTTGAGCTGCCTGGCCCAACTGCGGCTGCGCTAATTCACGCCTTTCCCTGTCACACAGCGATTGCCCAGGGTGCCTTGGAACCCACGGATATGAGTGCATGGCAATCAGCGGCCGCTGGAGCTGCCCTGCCAATTCAGGCAATGTCCATGCTTATGGCCATTTCGGATGGTGTCAAGCACAGCGACGCTCACGTGGCTAGCCTTCTCCTGTATTGGATTGCACAAGCACGCTCAGCGATGGCCGCAGCCCTTGCTGTCTGCATGGCGACGGAAGATAACTGCAATGACCCCAACTCTGGCTAGCAGGCCCCCACGTCTCTTGCTTGTCAAAAGACCTGAGAGCGCTTCGCAAGGCATGGTGCTGCACAAGGACAGGCATCGAGGGAAATCAGGGCACCCGGGCCCGATGGGTCAACCGCTGATTCCGCTGCTCTGTCAGTATGAACAGTGTCCGCCAGCTGGTCGCCACATTCCTCTCCCCCACCTCCCGATTACCGCGTCAAAACCTAAGGAAAAGTACACGCCGGATGTGACACGGGCAATCTGTGCGATTTAAACTAAAAGCCTTCAGTGCAGCGCAGACAAAGTATAATAGTTGGTTAAGGATGAATTACAGGAGTAAAAATGATATGAAGGCATTTTAGGGCTAAGGGATAAAAATGAGTGAGTGGTAAGTAATGCAGACCCAGAAAGGAAACCATTAGACTTGTCTGTGGCGCCGCCCCGGATTAACTTGGTTGGTAAAGGCTGTGAGTGATGTCCTCACAATTCTGAATGACCTGGGCCAGGGACCTAAGAAGGCCGTGCGGCCAGCCGCCTTACATGATGCTGGCAAAGTTAGAAAAGAACCCACCGCTGTAGCAGGGCACATCGCGGCGGTAGTTGTTGAAAGGGCTCCATGCCGACGCAAATGGCGATGGATTGTAAGTGATCGGTGCAGCTGGGGCGGGCGCCGGTGCTGCTACTGGCGCCGGTGCTGGTTTTGTGCATTCTGGGCATTTGCACTGTTGCTTCTTGGCAGCCTCCTTGGCCGCTGCTTCTTTGGCTGCAGATTCTTTGGCCGCTGCTTCCTTCTTGCACTCGTCGCAAGGGCATGGCTCGGGCTTTTTCTTGGCGGCCTCTGCTGCCTTCTTGCAATCGTCGCACGGGCACGGATCTGGCTTCTTCGCTACTACTACTACTTTGGCGGCCTCGGCTGCTTTGGCTGCGTCTGCTGCTGCTTTTTTGCATTCGTCGCAGGGGCATTGCTCGGCTTTCTTTGCGGCGGCCGCGGCAGCCGCGGCTGCTTCTGCTGCTGCCTTTTTGCACTCGTCGCAGGGACACGGATCAGGCTTCGCCGCGGCTTTCTTGCACTCGTCGCACTCACACTTCTCGGCCTTCTCCTTAGCGTCCTCAGCTGCCTTGGCGCATGTTTGGCATGGACAGCTGGCTGCTTGCTTCGTTGCGTCCTCGGCTGCCTTGCATGTGGAGCAGGCGCATTTCTCTGGCTTTTTCTCGACTTTTTTCTCGGCAGCGCACTTGGAGAAGACATAATTCTGGTCTTTACTGCTGAGGTTGATGGGAAGGTTGACCCACTCGTCGCCATCGCAACTGTACGTGGGCACTGGCACGCCCTCCGCGTCCTCAAAATAGGGCGTCTTTTTCAGGCAATAGGTCATTGTTGGGTGTTGGCCTACGTCTTGCGCGAGATGTGTGTAGGTTGCTGGTGGTTTGTGTGCAATAGCTTGTGTGGTGGGTAGCCTAACTTAAAAATGGTAATGTTTGTGAAACAAGACAGAGATTCCGGCGGTAATCCTATTTATAACATGGCCAAGAATGAGCAGAATAAAAGCCCTGCACCAAAAGAGCGTCAGGCAAAGGAAGGTTTAGTAGATATGCGCAACGATGGCTCATTGTCGCGCTGGTATTTTAATACTTGGACCTGCCTGCATACGCATTGAAATTCTGGCCGTGGATACCACAAAGCCAGCAAAGTCGGGCGCCACTCCTCACTTTCTCACATACACAATGTGCGCGGGAAAGGGAGGACTGGCGCCGTCTGTCTGTGCTGCCATCCTTGGCACAAAACCCGCTTGTCAAAGACGCATTTGGATAATGCCCACGGCGCTGTCTTTTAACGCTGATCCTTGAAGGCATTTGACAAGTGGGCTTTTGGGCTTTGCTTCTCGCCGCTCAAAGGACATTGCTGGCGCAGCGCATGGGATGTCTCGGCAAGTGTCCGAGCAGCCTGGATGTGGCTTTCTCTCTGCACCCAGATGTCAGCTCACATGCGGTGCACGCGGCTTGCAGAGGCAAGTCAGGCACAAAGCCGCACACTTTATCTGAGAAAAGCATGACTGGCCCTGTACTCCAGCGGACGAAAGCACGTTTGCGAAAAAAAAGTTGTGCAGTTGCTTCTTACCTTCTACGTATGCCAAAAGTCGTGATGGCTTGTCGTTGGTAGCAATTGCTAGTCTATAGTTTCTGGGCAGGAGCTGTGTGATAATCTACAACTAACGTGGACGCTGGGGTGGGATATACAATTTGTGCTGTGTGCAAAGGCTGCGTTACGCGGAGGAAAGGCGTCTTTTTTTGGGCGTAAGAGGCGGGTCCGTAAACAACTTGGCTTGGAGAAAGAAATAGTTAATTGCTGCACTGCGGCGTCAAAGCTTAGTAGAAGAAATGTCAGAGAGAAGAATTGGTATATTTCAAAGGCAGAGGTAGGCTGCGAGAAGCCACTTTTCTGCCGCGACTGTCAATTTATACCACACACATGCACTCGGCCGCAGCGCCCAAAGTGCCGCTCACAAAACCCCACAGGAACATCCCCCTCCTCCTCATCTCCATCCTCATCCAAGTTGCCCATGCACGATCGTCGCGCCCTGTTTCCGTCGCCCCAGCTTCATGGCTGATGATATGAATCTAATAAATGACCTGCTGTGCGCCGTAACATGCAGACGCGCAGCTGCGCATGGCACCACTGCCAGCATCAGCAGTAGCAATAGCGCTTACCCGAGTGAATTTGAGCGCGCATGCACGGCCTCCACAAACCGCAGAAATCAGTGTCCGTGTCGGCCTGGCCGAAGTAACTCACACCACGTCTGTGTCACAGCTGTGGCCGCCATATCTGCCTCTCCACACATCCCGAGTGACAGCCGGGAATGGGGTGCTGACGCACATGAGCTGCTCTGCGCATGCACTACACCTGTGCTAACAGCGCCGTATTCCTGGAATTGGTGTCATCAGGACCCGCTTTATGCCCTGCTGCCCTGATTTATCCCCTCCTTCCTTCTCCTTAAGCTTTCACCAACAGAATCTCCAGTAAGTGGGTGGTTTTGCCGGTCGCACGCTTCTGCTGTTTTTTTTTTTCATCAAGTATGCTTATATGCATTGTGAAGGTGTTTTGTTCAAACACCCATTGTCTGGCCACCCAGCTTAAAGGATAATGTGGTTCTCCTTGGTAGCTTGGCACCAACCATATGCACGCACAGACGGGCTATTACTTTCAATGGATGCGCACGCGCATATGCTTGCCGCAGCAGCTGCATTTTCATGCGTAGAAAACCATTGAATTCCCCTGGCTTTCTTTGATGTTGTCCTCAGCATCTGGAATTGCGTTGAGCAGGAGAGGCTTCTGATTATCACTTCTCCACTTGGTTTTACTGCGCATCTCCCCACACTGCCAGTCTGTTATGTTTGTCTGCAGCCCACAAGGAACATGGGTGTCACCAGCGGGTTATTTCTTTCTTTTGGTGCTGGCTAGGCATTCCACAACAAGAACTGGTGGGTTTTACATCCCCGATTTTGTACCAGTTTAAGTTTACGTAGCAAAACCCCCATCTTGGGAGCTAAATGTAGTGCTTGTTAGATAAGGGAGGCTATGCATTCTTGTGCATGCAAAAGACAAGGTGTCTGAGCGCACACGTTGGAAGGCCACAAGTTGGGCAAGTGTAAATCGTATTGATTGCCCTGACAGGTTTATCCACGTTTCCGGGTACAATGTTGTCAGCCAGTAATTGTTCCGAATTTTTTCCTTTGCTCTGCCAAACCAGACTAGCTGACCCACATGATCTCTGGTTACCAGCCCTCAGCAAAATCTAAAATCTATATCTTAAAAAAATCCGTTCCCGGCTTAAAGTGGTGCTGACTAATCCAAATATTTTTGTTGTTGCAGTGTCTGCGTCTTGGGCTTTTTAGCGCTTTCCCCGCGGCACTTGGGAGGCTTCTGGGGCCGATTAGCAGAGGACACAGTATTCCCACACTGTAAACGCTCGGGAATTCTCTTCTACTCACGCAGGCTGAATATGCTATGCCAGAAGTTTAAAAACAGCAGCAATATTACGATTCCAATGCCTCAGATTGGGATACGGATCAACGAGGTAATTTGTAGAAGAAGCAGAAGCAGGATTCTGTCGTACATTGGGCTCAAAACCCTTGATGTTCTTATAGTATAGAATAGCATGGCAAGTTGCCATTTTCCTGATGACCTGTTCTGTCTTGGAAGATCTTGAGGCATCAGACCATATCCTATATATCCAAACAATTCTATATGCTAGGCGATGTTGCCCAACCAACTCTACTTTCCATACAAACCAATCAATCGACTTCAAAGTGATTTGAGTTTATTGGATGCCGCAAATTTACACATTTTACTTAGCGTTGTACATGGACTGGCAAACGGACAGACAAAAGCTAACAAAATATGTATAACAGATTGTATTTATAGGAAATATGATGGACGTTCAAAATATAATCACGTGCTATGTAAATATGGTGCTGCATACTGTGTTGCGACATTATGCATTCTGTAGTAACAACAGCCCGTCATTTCATTGTGAGAAACATGTGTAATATTCGCTATATATTAAATGCAGATATAAAACATAGACAAACCCAAAGTAGGCTAGGATAATTCTCTAAGCCCAAGATGTTCTTTAATGCGAGTTTTTCGAGACAAAACTTGATTCCTGTTGATTGAGTACGAGCTAGATAGAATTTCTGTAGCGCTAGTGGTGGTGGCCGCAATCGTGTCCGTGGAAATGGGGCTGAGGCTGAGGTTGAGGTTGAGGCTGATGAGGATATGGTACCTCCCAAGGAGCAGGTGGCCTTCCGTGCACCTTGCAAAACTCCATAAACTTCTCTTGGTACATTTCTAAAGGTGTTTTTACTTTTTCGATTGTGCGCGTAAAGGTAAATTCGTGGGTTCCCGGAATGCCTTTGACCTGGTCAATGAAATGATCTAGCTTGGGCGGTGTAGATTCACTTTTCTTATGGCAATGGCTGTGGCCGCTGCAGTGACAGGTAGCGTGTTTCGAGTTGGGGGGAGCTGAGGTTACCCACCATGGCTTGGGCTCTTCCTCGTGGATCTTGCAGACATGCCAAGTCATAATTAAAATTTAACTATAAAAAGTTTATTCTATACAATGCAACTAAGAGCAATTAAGTTGTATATTAATACGTGTGTAATGCGAAAAAAAACAGTAAATAAGGAATAAGAAATACAACTAGAGACTGTCCAGCGAGGCCTGTTATAAATTCTCTGCGGCTGCCACCTTCGTCTGTTAAAGAAGCATCACGCTTTCTTTCTTCCTTTTTTTTAAAATAATTTACAATTGCACTGCCACCACTTTGCGTGTTCGGTGCTACTTTGACTGGCCTTTTGCTTCTACAACAACGTGTGATCTTGAGTGAATGTCACAAGGTATGTTAAAAGGGGGCATCTAGTGTACATTTGCTTAATGACCCAGTGGCCTTGAGTTTTGCCCAGCAAAAAATGACTGCGGCGATTTCTTTTATCAACCTTTTGTGCGGTATTTCTCATGTAAATTCAATACTTTCCAAAGAAAAACACTGCCTTTTAAAAATATTAATAAAAAATAAAAAAGAAATTTTCGCTTTGTTAAAGGGCGCTGGTTGCATGTGCAACAATTATCTACTCTTTTTTATTAATATTCCAAAAGAAAATAAACCGCGTTTTAGCGTCCAATTACACGCATCTTTTAGTAGAGACTGTGCTTTTGATATTATATCTGAATAGCAGCATGTATGACCATTAAATGACAATATCATCCCCATGCCATGCACGAGAAATAGGGATGATTGCACACATGAGACTGGTTCAGTATGCTGGCAAAGTCAATGTTATGCAATAAGCACAGCGCGGATTTATCGCCTGGCGGTAGTCACATCACAACAACCACCATCTGCCTTAGCGCCGCACTGCCAGGTCAAACACGCTTATTGCACCCCCCAAAAACAAGCACCCAAATGGGCGTATTTCCTTTCAAAGCTTTCAGCCCACATGGTAGCATATCATCGGCTAGTCACTACATGTGTAATTAAAATGCAGTCGCGTGCAGCAGCAGCTGTGCGACATGTGCAATTGCGCTAGTAGCGGCAACAGCAAAAGAATATAGCAACCAGCAGGCAAGTTAAAGCAGAACTGCTTGGAATGTGTGATTGGTGCTGCTTCTTGTCTCAAAGTTGGGTGATGGATCTCCTGCACAAAGCCGCTCAAATATCTCAATAGCAAATTAATCTCAAGAACAGACTACAACTTGGCAACCGCGCCCTTAACAGCCTTAAGCACAGACTCCAACTTGAGAGCAAGCATAATGTTTCCTTTTGACTTGAGTTTGCCACCCATGAATGCGCCCTGACCGGTAAGCTTTCCAGAGGCAAGGTCAACAAAGTCTGCATCCTTGAGAATCAAAACCACACCAGCAGTCTTCTTGTTTTGCGCTGCTGTTCCAGGAAGAACTGTGCTAGTCGCAGAAGCCCCGGGTTTTAGATTTAGCACCCACGATTTGGTTCCTTGCGGGCCATCGAGATCGATCTGAAAGACGGCATTGGTGGCCTTCAGTATGCTCTGGCGTTTAGCATCATCCGCGCCGAGTGTCTTTGCGATCTGCGCAAGCACAAGACTACCGTTGTATCCTTCAGCTGCAATACTATGCGTGTTTGCAACGGTAGCGCTGTCCGTCGCCGTCGATGTCGCCGGAAGATCCTCAGAAAGCTTCTTGAACCGTTTGAGCAACGGTTCGAGCTTTAACCCCAGCATCATATTGCCCTTTATCTTAACTCTGCCACTCATAAACTCGCCAGCAGCCGTGGTTTTGCCCTCGAATATCTTCACAAAGGTCGCATCATTTATAGTAATGCTAATGTCAGGTTTGGGTTGCCCCTTTGCAGCCTCGGTCTCGCTGACGCCATCTGTGACCTTGCCGGTCTGCTTAAGATCGACGACAAAGTAGTGCTTGTTGCCCTTGCTGTTTGTGACCTCAAACGCATACACTGCTTTTGTTTTGTTCACCTCCTTCTTTCGCTCTTCTGGCGACAGTGCTGTGAGCACACCCGTGAGCTGGTCGATAATGGAACTGGAAGCAAAGCCCTCAATTGGCATTCTCGTGGAAAATATATAACAGACAACACGGCTGGGCCAAAGTGGTGAAATTCACAGAATAGTATTAATGTGAGGTGGGGGAAGGTTTGTCGGGTAGAAGAAGGAAAGCAAGCTGGTAGACGGCCTGTTTTAAAAACGCTACGCCACGCAGCTTTCACATGGGAATACTCTCTGGCCTTGGGCCACTACGGCTTTCATGTGCCGTTTGATCACATGAACGAATGCATTCACAGATCGGACTCCTGTGGGCCCGAGCCTAATGTGGCCATGGGGGGCAGAAGTCTATCTTGGAGACCCACGCTTGAACTCCGTCTTGTGTTTGGCCATCTGCTGTCTGCGACGGTCCTCCCGCTCCTCGATGCCCGCTTTCGATGGCTGAAACTTTGATTTTAGGATGCGCCGGACCGACTCTTGCGAAATCTTAAACTGCTCCGAAAGCCGCTGCATCGTCCATTCCTCGGGAAATTCTGCGTTAAGCAGTCGGATCTTCTCCATACTCGACGTAGCGATCTTCTTCTCCGGCTCCCACCCATCGCCGCCGATCTTAAGCTTCAGCTCGATCTTGCGCCGTTGCCACCCAGCCAGTGACAAGTCGTTCAACCGCTCTCGCAGCTGCGCCTGCCCTGCCTCGCTCTGGTGCCACTTGGTCTTCTCCCGCAACGTCTTTGTGGTCAGCGTCTTCTGGCCCTTTTGTTGCCTCGAGTCACTTCCATCTGCCACGCCCTCCCGGCCTCTTTGCTTCCCTGCTCTTACAAACCCCGACGATCTGCTGGCTGTTCTGTGTGATAACGCCTTGCTGCTTCTGGGAAATCTCTTGTTCGCATCTGCGCCATTTGCACTACGCGCCTTAGATGCCCTATCCTGCTTCGGACGTGCTGATTTCTGTGGTGTCCCTGAAGACTTGTCATCAAACAGGATGGACTTGCCGAAAGTGCGTGGTCCCGTCTGCGTAGTCACTTTCGCCAACTGCAGATATCGTGCTCCGCATACGCGGTATATTGAAGCAATAGATCCCAAAGTAATAAACATGGAGATCAAGTCAGGGCTGGCTGCTGGACGGTTAAATGGTCCCAGCTACTCTGAAAAACCGCTTTATAAGTATGAGAAAAGAGTAAAAGTCAAATTGAACACACACCTTTCAAGTAAGCAGAGTCCAGGTAAGCAGAGGGGGGAATTTTTCACATACTGTTATGGTGATTGGTTAGATCAACCCGCCACACGAGTTGCTTGGAAGCCACCACATGGAGAAATTTTCAGCTTGTTTGTTGCATCGATTCCGCAGCGCGCCCAAGCTTGGCACGTGGCACAATCAGTACATCCTCAAACGGCGCTGGCTGCGAGACGTCAACAAAGTCTTTGCTCTTCAGAACCAGCAGCTCAAAGAACAGCCTGACCGCATCGTCACGCCGAGCATCTTTGGCAATCTTCATAAACGACAACGCCTGTCCATCGGCAGCTGATGACGCAGCGGCTGCTGCCTCTGACGGCTGAATATCTTCCGCCTTGCATGCCTTATCAAGGATATGCATGGCGCAGGTCGTGTTTTTGCTGTAGCTGGCACTTCCTGTAGTCATTGTGTCCACTGGCTCTCCGCTTAGGTACTCGTCTGCTGTTGCCACGCCTGCTTGACCCTTGTCACGAACACCAGTCATCAACCGCAACGCATCAGTAGATCCGCCCTCCTCATGCCCCGCCGATGTTATGTCAGTAAACAGACGGACGCCCCCTTGCTGCTGGTGCTCTTCCTCTGCCTGCCGCTGGAAACTCTCCTCCTCCAGCCTCTCCAACTGCTCAAGCGACTTGTCCGCCAATAGCACATCCGCCTCCAGTTGCTGCGCTGCTGCCTCTTCCTCGTCCCCAAGGTTCACCTCCTCTTCTACATCCTCAATCCTAAAACCACCTTCTTCCAGCCCATACTCTGGAACGTGAGTCTCATGAAGGCCAGATAAAGGTCCTTCAGCATCCCTGGCAATGGCAGATGCATCTGCGTTATCTGTCTCTAACAGATTGTACAGCGGGCCACCGGGGACCTGCTGCTCAGTGTCGCGCAAGCTATATTCGAAGAGCGATGCAAACGGTGAATCGGAATCAGCCGTCAAAAGCCGCAGTGCCACTGCTGCCGAACTCATATCCTCAAGTCTAGCTGTGCGTGTAGACGGCAAGTAAGTGGGTATGGAGACAATGTCCGTGGGGTCGTTGAGGCGTCCACGAATCTCGTCAGGGGAGAGCGATGTGGCCTCGTTTGTAACAAGTTCCGACAGGTTTAGTCGGCGACGCTTGACCGGTCGAGAAGCACCGGCTCTTTTAGAAAGAACCACTGTCTCTGCATCCTGTAGTGCCGCTTCTTGGGTATTGGAAATCATGGACATGTCGCCTACGCCGCCAGGAGAAGCCATGTCTTGCGCAGCGCCAAATCTCAATATTCCGCTACCGCTAACTTCTGCTCTTAAATCCTCGCGCGTAATATCCATCATGGAACCACCTGCGTCTGTCTCGCCAGAACCCTTTCCAAGCAAAGTCATATCCTCTGTACGAATCCCAATCATGCTTTCTTCAAGACCTTGAGCAGCATCGCGTCCAGTCTCAGGCTCCAGTCCACTGCCCTCCAGATTTAGAGAGGGCTCTGGAAGCTGCTGAGGTGGCGGTGAAAGAACAAAGTCGGCATCCAGGTCAAGTCTAAACTCATCGTCATGGCCCAAAAGCTCCTCTTCTCCAAATGGTGCGCCCTCGCCAAACGCAGTGCCGCGTGCAACGGCAGAGATATCAAACTGCTGCTCAGCAAGAGTAATATCTTGGAGCCGCGAGGTGTTCGAGGCTGCGGCAAGGCCAAGTTCCATAGAGCTATCAGCGAGACGACTTACACCATCTCCAACCGCGACAAACTGGGTTGGCGATGGTAGTAGAATATCGAACTCTGTTAGCGCCTCGGGAAGCGTAATGGCGTTCTGCGTTGCGATGACTGCCTCGGATGTGATATCCGCCGCACCAGGTCGAAATGCCATTTTTATCCGAACAAGCGCCTCGCCGCAGTCTTCCAACAGGTAACGTGCCTTTCGCGCATATATGCGAGCAACTCCAAGCAAAAGCTGTCCTGATAGTCGCAGCGCCAGCGGCGGCCCTTGGTCTTGTCCAATTATTGCACCAACGGAACTGGGGATACTAGCCTGCAAAAGCTGTGCTTTAGTTAGCTTGCGCTCCAGGTGCGCAGCCAACCAGACTTTTGCTAGTGGCCCCTTTTTGGATAGTATCGCCTCTGCGTAAAACATTATGCTCTTTTTAGTAAAGGTTCGCCCGTGCTTCTCTTAGTAGACAAAAAAAAAAGCTTTAGGCTTTGGTCAGGTAAATTTAGGGAAACAAACTAAATTAAACCTTGCTACAACTAGCTATTCAGCGGCTAATCAAATAAAGTTGACGAGTAGACAGAATACCAGGCGTTTAAACACAAAAATGAAGAAACGACACAACCAAGAAATGACAAAGCGAGGAATAAGAAAGGGCAGTACGTAACGCGTGGTGGAACGCGTTGTGTGAATGCCCTCTCTACGACCAATAAGCACATCTCAGATTAAGGCTGATGATACCACCCATAAGGGTTTCTACACCAAAAACGCAGATGTATTACTATTTTTCTTAGTTTTTTTTTTTTTTT
>JANBTM010000023.1:30482-45513 GCA_027578695.1 Coemansia sp. RSA 1365 | reverse complement strand
TCTTCGCTTTCAATTAGGCTGCCAATGGATGCGCCGGTGTTCCATTTGGGCAGCCCCGTGCTGCGCTTTGCGGTGTTTGATCGTGTAAAAGTCGCGCTACGCGTGCTTGAGACGCGCAGACGTCGTGCCCCAGTATTTTTAACGCTAGTTAGTCGCGGAGCTGTTGGCGTAGCGGAAGCAAAGGCGTATCGCTCGACTCTTGCACCACTGGATCGGACACTCCGTGTGTCAGCTACTGGCAGACACACCCTCCATGGCACTAACACCAAGGATTCTGTCAATGTTAATCCTGAGAATGCTACTGCGTTGCAATCTGATCCAAGTAACGCAGCCGATTTCCTAAGCAAGGAGCCTGACTACTATGCTGTGCTGGACAAATTCCGTGCTATGTCTGTGCTCGAAACCAAGTGTGATGCGCAGAAACTCTGATATGGGGGGTCAAATATTTTTTATTGCCTGTAGTTCTTCCCTCTCTATTGCAAAAAAACTTTGTTTGCATTCCACTACAATTTATATTACTTTGACATTTACGTTGTTTTTTAATGCAACACTAGCAACTCACTTTCTGTCGCAGGAGGGTTTTTAAAAATGAGTAGACGAATAACAGCAGCAGATTCAACAGATGGCGAAACAGACAGTGGACAATTGTGGATAATGCCTAGGATTCCACGCGCCTCCACATATAGCAATGCAGGACGGGTGGAGTATAATACAGTAGCAAAGACGCAACAGAGCACAACAACAAAGGTGCAGAGTCAACGTCTGGAACGCTCTGTAGAACCAAAGGTAGTGGAGGGTCGGGGTCGACGGCGGGATTCACATGCAGTGGAGCCACGGGTGTCAGCAACGCAGATGGCTGCATGGTATGCACCAAGGATATTGTTGCTATTTGTGCTTGGCTGGGCGTGGTCAGTAGGCGTGCAGTTTATCCACACACAACAGCATACGCTTGCTGGACCTGTGAGCGAACGTGGTGGGTTTGTCGAGCGTAGTCAACAGACGAGTGTGGAGAAAGCAACAACGCTGACGGCAGTGCCCGAACATGGCGATTATGATAGTAGTGATTCGGACGATGAGTCTCCACGTTGGTGGCGTGATGTAGATGCTGCAGGTGGGCTTGCACGCGATGCTGTTGCGCGCGTACTAGAGTCGGCCGCTTGGAGCAATGGCGCCAGTGGCCTGATGACTGCGGCAGTTGGAATGGCGTACCCTTTCCTTGACCATCGATGGCGTAGCGCACCACGCCGTGCTGTAGCTTGGAACGATGTGTTGCGCTGTGCTGGTGGCTTTCTTGGCGTGAACTATGCCGCTCTGAAACTGCCATTCGAGTCAGCATCGCAATCTGCTGCCATTATGCTGATTATTTCGCTGGGTCTGTGGACCATGTGTGACGGCTCATTGCATGGTCTGCTGCTGTCGGCTTTTGCTGCTTTGGCTGCCACCTGGCTGTTGGTTATGCATGCTCTGGGCTTCTATGCCAGTTTCTCACAGGACGACTGTCTGCGTCTTATGGCTTGTCTGCCCAGCCTGCTGTTCACTTATTGCGTGATGACTGGCGGGATCGGACGTCGCCTAGGTTATCGGCCACCGCCGCTGCGGCGATAGTATAATTCTTATTCACAAGCATACTTTTTCTTTGGTATTTGATACATTAATCGTTTAATACCTTTCTGCCGATTTCTAACTTCTTGGCAATAATTTGAAAGGTAACCGCAGTACGTTTCCTTCACATATTCCCATAATATCTATGTAGGTAAAAGATGGCACCCATTTTATACAAATTGTTAGCGCACATTGGGCATCACCACAATTTAGAAACCTTTGACGCTATGTCTCCAAAGGAGACAAACCCCGATTTCAATCAAAAAGCACAGCACTGACATGTGGGAGGCGACTGGTTATTTTATAATCGGGTTGCAGCCTGATGAAGTTGTCTGCCGTCAAGATCTCGGAGATGGAGAATACTCTTATTCGACCTCGGTTGGGTGTGGTGGTGATTTATTGCCTGCGATCAAGCCTTTCATGGCTTCGCTGTGGCCACGATCACAATAACTGAGGTCACATTTACTAACAACAGAAAAAACAGCCCTGTTATAGAGGCATGCAAAATTATTGTAATTTGCTGAAAAAGCAAATCTGGTAAAATTATGTTGAGAAAAAACATAGATAATGTGTCGGACAGCTGTTGTTGTGTAATGTGGCGCTTGCTCATTAGACTGGAAAGGACAGTAGATTTGCAAGCATCAGTTGAGCTGTGTGGTAAAAGGTCGGTTGGCCGTTTTCACTTTTCCTCCCCCAACAACAGTGACATCGGCGACAGGGTGGAAGATTACTATTGGCGCGATAAGCAACGCAAGTGTGGCGAGAGCCGGACAAAAAAATATGCCAGACACAAATGTGCTTTACACAGGCCGTCCGGGCGTGCGAAAAAAACAGGGCATATGTTGTTGGAAGAGGAGGAGGAGGGGAGAAATAGCGCAACCCTTTCCAGCCTGTTACTTGCGCAGACGATTGGGCACAAAACTGCCAGCTGGCTCAAGATTACTTCATACTTCTTATCGTATTTGGTATATGCTTGATGCGATTGGTATCAAGAACAACGTTTTAACAGAAAGTACACCCCATCCCTGAGAAGATATAGAAAAACTTCCACCCATCTGTATTTACTTATCAAGCTCTGTGTATCTATGAAACAAAGAAGCTAAAGACTAGAGTCTGTTCCTCCAGTTTCAAAAATAAAGGTACACGTTCAAGCTTTCTTTTTTCTCTTTAACTTGCATCGTGTTTTATCTGCAAAAAAATATACATATAATATTTATTTGTTTTTAGACTTGTTTTTTAAGCCTTGTTTAAGCTTTACACAGCTTTGTAGAAGTAGAAAAAATAAGGAACCTCTGAAAAAGCAACAAAAAAAGGTGAGTATTTGTATGCTGCGCAATAACTGGCATAGCTATTAGAAAGTGGACCGGAGTTCTGGGCTTTTTTGCTTGTTGATCCAGGAGAGTTTCAAAGCAATGAGATAAGCAACACTGCCTCGAAAGCTGCTTGTCCAGCTGAAAGTGACTGCTGGAAGGAAACCCTATTTAGGGGCTGTGGTCTGCGAGTTCACATGCCAGTGAGTGTCGCGAGTCCTTCCTGTTGTGTGTGGATCGGACAGGGTTCAACAAACAATAGTCTTTCCTTTACTAGTTGGACATTCTTGTACAAAGGAGTGTATACACTGAACGCTAAGTAATGCATACAACCTTACTAATTGAACTTAAAAAGTCTCTCTTGGCCGTTTTAATATGTAGACACGCTTATTCTTAAGGCACAGAAAACCTAGCGTCTGGACCACATCAAATAACAAACTCTCATAATCTCCCCCCATTTTGAAAAAAAGGAGGGAATTAAAATTTTTTGTTGAGCACTTTGCATCCGAGCGCTCACTTCCACTCTTCCTTCTTTACTTGTTTTGTGGACTCTTTTTTTTTATTCACCTTATTGATCCTGCAAGCGAGTCCTCTTAAGAATAACATCTAATCAAAAAGGAGGGCCTATCTGCGCGTATAATCTTTTTCTCTCTCTCGTCATCTTGTCTGCATTCAGATACAAAAGGGGGTCTCCAGAGTGCCTTTTTTCTACTAAAAAAGACCGAGGCCTTGTTTCTCGCTCTTCTATTGAATAACCCAACCGCTTATCACTTTTGAAAAGCTGTCTAGGCGATTAGGTAAGTTTCTCGCGACGTACACAAAGTATATCATCAACAGAGCAATCGCTGTCGCTACTGCTGCACTACTGCGTGTAACAGCCCACCGGCTGCACCAAACAGTATAGTGCAAGACAGCCTACAGTGTGGCGTAAAGACTGCAGCTTAAGACTTTGCCTTGCGCACGGACTTTCTGTTCCTAACAAAAAATTCTGTTGATTGCTAATTCGCTAACTGTAGGGAAGTCTTTATCATGATTGGACACGCCAAGACCGCGGCTGAAGCACTGCGTCCGCTTAACCTGCGGTATGCGACAACGGAGGTCACAGTAATGGTGGCCAACGAGCTGTGGGCGGCTGCTGAGCAGCTGCGCGAGCAGTTCCAGGCGACAGCATGGATAACAGCAGCGCCGACGGACGCAGAGAGCAACGACGTGGAAGCGATGGAGCTGGCTGCACGGTTCCTTAAGTTTTGCGTGGCACAGCTGCCCTCACAGCCGTCAGGCCTGCCATGGGTGGAACTTGTACGCGTACTGTTCAAGCACTTCCGCGAGACATTCCTGCGCGGTAACGACGTGCATGCGGCGACAGAGCCTCTGTCTGCTGGCGCACGGCGGGCAGCTATCAACGCCTACTACTCGGCGCAAGTGCTGCTTGAGGCTGAGCTGGGCGAGTCGCCGATTGCTGCTGAGCCGCCGGCGTTATTTAAGCGCGTCGAGGCCGGCGATGCTGCGCTCTTTGCTGTGTTTGGAGGTCAGGGTAATGTAGAGGAGTACTTTGACGAAACGCAGGAGGTTTTTGACACATACGAGCCCCTCGTGCGCGACTTTGCCGATAAGATGTCGGCTGTGCTCAAGCAGGCTGCGCGCACTCCACTGGCGCAGACAGTATGTCCAAAGGGCCTGGACATAATCACGTGGCTGTCCAGCGGCGACGCGCGCCCGGATCTGCCTTACATGCTTAGCGTGCCTATCAGTCTACCGATAGTTGGATTCACGCAGCTGATGCACGTGCTGGTGCTGTGCAAGGCAAGTGGACGCACTCCCGGCGAGCTGGCGGAGCTGTTCAAGGGCGCAACGGGCCACAGCCAGGGTATCATCACCTCGGTTGTATTTGCAGCTATGACAGATTACGACTCGTTCTACCGGCTCGCGGAAAAGGCACTGGGTATGCTGTTTGCCATAGGCATGCATGCGCAGATGGCCCGCCCACCTACCACCACTAATCCGGCAATTCTTGAGGACTCGCTTGAGAATGCGGAGGGCACGCCTGGGCCCATGCTCAGCGTCTCGCGTCTGCGTCAGAGCGACGTTGAGAAGCACATTGAGGCAACCAATCGCCATCTTCCAGCCGACCGCCAGATCGCGCTGTCGCTGATCAATGGCCCACGGTCGTTTGTGGTTACCGGACCAGCACAATCTCTGTATGGTCTTAACCTGAGTCTACGCAAGCTCAAGGCGCCGTCTGGACTGGACCAAAATCGTGTGCCTTTCTCGCAGCGCAAGTTGCAGTTTTCTACACGTTTTTTGCCTATTTATGCGCCTTTCCATTCCGAGTACCTTTCTTCGGCGCCTGAGCAGGCCATGCGCGATATTGAGGCCAACGGCTGGACATTGGATTCCTCTGAGCTGCGCATCCCCGTTCTATCGGGTGACGACGGCAGCAACTTGGCCAACGAGAAGGATCTGTCTCGCAAGTTGGTAGACAGCCTGTGTGTGCTACCAGTTGACTGGACGCGCGCTACGGTAATGGATACGAGCGTCACGCATATTGTTGACTTTGGACCAGGCGGCGTTAGCGGAATTGGTGGCCTGACAAATCGCAACAAGGAGGGTACCGGTGTACGCGTGGTGCTGGCTGGCGCGCTTGAGTCGAGCAATAGCGATCTGAGCCCCAAGGCTGCGTTGTTTGACACACGTGCCTCGGCGGTAGCGTTTTCTCAGGACTGGCAGCGCGACTATGCTCCGCGTTTGGTGCGTGCCGAGGGCGACGGTCGCCTTCACATTGACACGCCGATGAGCCGGCTATTAGGGAAGCCGCCTGTAATGATAGCAGGTATGACACCCTCAACTGTTAGCGAGGTGTTTGTCTCTGCTGTCATGCGAGCTGGATACCATATCGAGCTATCGGGCGGTGGTCACTTTAGCGAAGGCATGCTGCGCGACAAGGTCGACAAGATTCTTGCGCTTGTGGATCCTGGCCTGGGCGTATCGATCAACTCGATCTACATCAACCCATTCTTGTGGAACATTCAGTACCCCGCGATGAAGACCATGCGTCGCGAAGGCGTGCCCATGGAGGGCCTATGCATTGGTGCTGGCGTTCCCTCGTTTGAAGTCACCAACGAGATTATTTCCAGCATTCGCGAGGTTGGGTTCCGTCACATTGGCTTGAAGCCCAGCTCTGTGGCAACCATCCGTTTGGTGATTAAGATTGCTCAGGCCAATCCCGATTTTCCTGTGTTGCTGCAGTGGACTGGTGGACGTGCTGGTGGTCATCACTCATTTGAGGACTTCCACCATCCGATTCTCGAGACTTACGGAGCGATCCGCGCACAGAAGAACATTGTGCTGATTGCTGGTTCTGGTTTTGGTGGTGTCGACGACACTCTGCCATATCTCACTGGTGACTGGAGTCGTCGTTTTGATTGCGCGCCAATGCCCTTTGACGGCTGTCTGTTTGGGTCGCGTGTGATGGTAGCCAAGGAGGGCGCTGCATCCGATTCTGTCAAGGAGGCTATTGTTGCGGCTCCGGGTATTGAGGACTCTGAATGGGAAAAGACTTACGATGGGTCAGCCGGCGGCATTGTCACTGTGCTGTCAGAGCTTGGCGAGCCGATCCACAAAATCGCTACGCGCGGTGTTATGCTGTGGAAGGAGCTTGACGACACTGTGTTCTCGCTGCCTCGCGATAAGCGGTTGCCCGCTCTGATGGCCAAGAAGGATTATATTATTCGGCGTCTAAACGAGGATTTCCAGAAGCCATGGTTTGGAAAGAAGGCCGACGGCTCTACTGTAGATCTCGAGGAGATGACTTATGCCGAAGTCGCCAACCGTTTGGTGGAGGTGTTGTATGTTGCTCACCAATCTCGTTGGATTGACGTGACCATGCGCAACCTGGTTGGCGACTATCTGCTGCGCCTGGAGGAGCGCTTTGCAAATGCTGAGGGCCCCGCTATTCTGCAGTCGTTCGAGCAAATCAATTTGCCTTACGATCAGATTGCAGCCATTCTTGATGCATATCCCGACTGCAACTCGCAGCTGTTGGCTTCTGAGGACATCCAGTTCTTTATCAACCTGTGCATGCGCCCTGGCCAGAAGCCTGTGCCGTTTATTCCACTGATGGACAAGGATTTCCACATCTGGTTCAAAAAGGACTCGCTGTGGCAGGCTGAAGATGTGGACGCTGTTGCTGGGCAGGATGTGGGTCGCGTGTGCATTTTGCAGGGTCCAGTGGCTGTACGCTACTCGACCAAGGCCAACGAGCCTGTCAAGGATATTTTGGACAATATTTACCACGGCCAGATTGCAGCGCTGCTTGAGCGTTACTACGACGGTGACGAGACTAAGGTGCCTGTGGTTGGATATCTGGGTGCTACTCATGCTGAACGTGTTGTGCCGCCGCATGTGCTTGTGGAGGCCTCTGAGGAGGAACGCGTTTATACGCTTCCCCGTTCCAAGTCGAAGCTGCCTGAGCCGGAAGCATGGCTTGAGACCTTGGCTGGTAGCGAGCTTACCTGGCTACGCGCTTTCTTGACTACTCCTATTGTTGCGCAAGACAGAAGATACACCAGCAACATTGCCCAGCGTTTGCTGCGGCCGCGTCCGAGTCAAGTGGTTCGTGTGTCGATGCAGGACGGGCGTCCGCGCGCCGTTGAAATAATTGATGCCAGCGGGTTTAAGGCGCTGGACTTTGAAATTTCAGTGGACAACAATATCCGCTTTAACATGTACTCATCGCCACGCGGTGTAGTGTGCACATTGAAGCTACTTTTCCGCTACGAACCAGCGATGCCTTATGCGCCTATTCACGAGGTGATGGAAGGCCGCAACGACCGCATTAAACATTTCTACGCGCAGGTGTGGTTTGAAAAGAGCGAGGAAGGCATAGCTGCGATTCCTGTGGACGATCCAGAGTTTGAATTCACGCACAGTAACGAGGTGATTCGCAAGGAGGATATTCGTCAATTCTGTCTCGTGGTCGGCAATCAGTCCGAGACTTACGTTGAGGATAAGGATGGTGTTGTCTATGCGCCAATGGATTTTGCTGGTCGTGCCTGCTGGCCGATGACATGCAAGAGTATTTTGCCCAAGATTGTCGATGGCGACGTGTTGAATCTGGTACACATGTCGAATGGGTTCCGCATGGTTGATGGCGCCGAGTTTCTGCGTGCTGGTGATGTAGTAGAGAGCCGCGCAAAGATTGTTGAGGTTACTATTGAGGAGACCGGAAAGCGCTCGCGTATTCGCGGCCACGTCTTCCGCGACGGCAAGCCTGTGGTTGAGGTTACCACTTCGTTCTTTTACCGTGGGGCGTTCACGGACTTTGCCAATACCTTCCGCAACGTTGACGAACAGGCAATGCGTCTGACTCTTGAGTCTACACGCGATATTGCTGTGCTGCGGTCGAAGGAGTGGTTTGTGCCGCTGGAGGCTGGGCACGAGCTGCAGGCAGGTGCGATCCTTGAATTCCGGCTGGCGTCGCAGTACCGTTTCAAGTCGAGCACAATGTACTCGCGTATTGCCACCAAGGGCCGCGTGATGATGCAAGTGTCGACCAAGGAGTACGTGCACATTGCAGATGTGGCATACGAATGCAGCGAGTCTTACGGTAACCCGGTTGTTGAGTATCTGCGCCGCCATGGTCAGTCAATCGAAGACTCGTACTACTTTGAGAACGGTGGGTACTCGGTGATGCCACGTGGCAGCGAGTTTAGCTCTATCACGCACTCGCCCGGCACTAATGAGCCATACTCAAACATCTCGAATGACCACAATCCGATTCACACCAACTCGTATTTTGCCGACTATGCCGAGCTGCCCGGAACTATCACGCATGGTATGTGGACTAGCGCTTCGACACGCAAGTTTGTCGAGACCTTTGCTGCCGACAACCACCCCGAGCGCGTGCGTGCTTACGAGGTCGAGTTTGTTGGCATGGTGCTGCCCAACGACCAGCTAGAGACCAAGCTGTCGCATGTGGGCATGAAGGATGGACGCAAGCTGATCAAAGTCCAGACCTTTAACCAGCATGGCGACAAGGTGCTGGAGGGCATGGCCGAGGTTGAGCAGCCGATTACAGGCTACACTTTTACGGGCCAGGGCTCGCAGGAGCCGGGCATGGGTATGGATCTTTACGAGCGTTCTGAGACCGCGCGTCAGCTGTGGGATCGTGCCGATCGCCACATGCGCGAAACCTTTGGCATTTCGATTATTGACATTGTTCGCAACAATCCGCTGCAGCGCACGGTCTATTTTGGCGGTGACAAGGGAGCCAAGATCCGCAGCAACTACTGCTCGCTGACATACGAGACAGTTGACCAGGACGGCAACTCGAAGGTACTGCGCTTGTTCCCTGACATTGTGGAGGACTCGCTCTCTTTTACGTTCAAATCGCCATCGGGACTGCTGCAAGCTACGCAGTTTACTCAACCGGCGCTAATGCTGTTTGAGCTTGCGTCTTATGCGGATATGCGTGCCAAGTCGCTTATTCAGAAAAACGCGCCATTTGCAGGCCACTCGCTTGGAGAGTATGGCGCGCTGAGTGCGATCGGTGGAGTGTTGGCTGTCGAGGCTGTGGTTGAGGTGTGCTTCTATCGTGGAATGACCATGCAGCGGGCTGTCGAGCGCGACGCACTTAACCGCTCGCAGTACAGCATGATGGCTGTTAACCCCGCACGTGTGGGCAAGAGCTTTGGTCAGCAGGCGCTGGACTTTGTCATTGGCTCGATACGCCACCAGGGCAAGGGTTTACTTGAGATTGTCAACCACAACGTCGAGAACTGGCAGTATGTGGTTGCCGGAGAGCTTCGCCTGTTGGACACGCTGACGCATGTGCTCAACTTTATTTTCAGTCAGAAGATTGACGTATCCAAGCTGATCCAGGAGATGCCGCTTGAGGCTGTGCAGGAGCAGCTGGGGAATATTATCGACGGCGCGTTGGCAAAGGCCGACGAGAAGCGTGAGCGCGATGGCTTTATTCATCTTGAGCGTGGTCAGTCGACTATTCCGCTTCTGGGCATTGACGTGCCGTTCCACTCGAGCTTCCTGCTTTCTGGTGTCGGCCCATTCCGCAACTTCCTGATCAAGAAGCTGCGTGTTAACGACATTAACTACAGCTTGCTGAAGCACCTGTACATTCCTAACCTCACTGCGCGGCCGTTTGAGGTGTCGCGCGATTACTTTGAGGAGGTGCATGAGATGACAGGCTCGGCACGCATTGCGCGTGCGTTGAAGAATTGGGACGATTCAATGCTTGCAGATCCCGCTGAGGTTCAGCGCTTGTCGCATGTCATGCTGATTGAGCTGCTGTCGTATCAGTTTGCTAGCCCTGTGCGCTGGATTGAGACTCAGGATCAGCTTTTCAAGGTTTATGGCATTGAGCGCTTTATCGAGTTTGGTCCCAGCCCAACGCTGTGTGGAATGGCTCAGCGCACTCTCAAGTTTAAGTATGAGGCCTATGACGACGCTATTGCCCATCGTCGCTCTACTTTGTGCTACTCGAAGAATGAGAAGGAGCTGTACTACTCGTACGATCCGGAGCCCGAGCCTGAGACGCAGTCTGCTGATTCTGCTTCAAAGTCTGAGGAACCACCAACCCCCGCTGCGGTTGCGGCGGCGCCTGTTGCTGCTGCCCCTGCGCCTGTTGCGCCTTCCGGTACTGGAGCAGCAATCGAGGATGTGCCTATTAAAGCTGTTGATATCATCCACACGATTGTCTGCCAGAAGCTTAAGATGTCCCTCGACGAGGTGCCCGTGAGCAAGTCTGTCAAGGAGCTTGTTGGTGGCAAGTCCACGCTTCAAAACGAAATTCTGGGAGATCTTCAGAAGGAGTTTGGCAGCGACGTCCCCGAGAAGTCTGAGGAGACGCCGCTTAGTGAGTTGGCTGAGGGCATGACGTCGTTTGGTGGTGCTCTTGGCAAGCACTCATCGAGCCAAATTGCGCGTTTGGTGAGCAGTAAGATGCCTGGCGGTTTCACGCAGTCTGTTGCACGCGCCTACTTGCAGTCGACTTACGGGCTTGGTCCTCAGCGTCAGGAGGCGTTGTTGCTATTGGGCTTGACGTCAGAGCCTGCATCGCGGCTGGGCAGCGAGGCCGAGGCCAAGGCATGGCTTGACACACTAGCTCAGGCATATGCAAAGAAGACTGGAATCTCGTACTCGTCGGCCAGCAGCGCCTCTGGTGCTGCGGCTGGTGGAGCAGTTGCGGTGGTCAACAGCGAGGCCTTTGACAAGGCGCAGCGCGAGCAGAACCGTCTGGTTACACAGCAGCTTGAGGTGCTGGCCCGCTATCTAGGCATTGATCTACGCAAGGGCGACCGTGCCTTTGAGGTTTCTCGTGTTGAGAACGGGTTACTTCAGACCGAGCTTGACCTTTGGATGGAGGAACACGGCGAGTTTTACGCTAACGGAATCAAGCCTGCGTTTGACTCACGCAAGGCCCGCACGTTTGACTCTTACTGGAATTGGGCGCGCCAGGATGCACTGATTCTATACTACGAGATTCTGTTTGGACGTTTGACCGAGGTTGACCGGGAGATCACATCCCAGTGCAT
Source organism: Coemansia sp. RSA 1365 (assembly GCA_027578695.1). NCBI lineage: Eukaryota > Fungi > Kickxellomycota > Kickxellomycetes > Kickxellales > Kickxellaceae > Coemansia > Coemansia sp. RSA 1365. The sequence goes on along the minus strand of JANBTM010000023.1, from coordinate 34,052 downwards.
TCGTCTAATGAACCGCTCCAATCCGGCTTTGATGCGCTACATGGCCTATCACATTGCTAAGACAGATGTGAGCAAGGGTGAGACCTATAAGCTGGCACGCGATTACGCGCAGATGCTTTATGAGAATTGCGAGGTTGCGCTGAATCATCCACCTGTTTATAAGGACGTTGGCTTCCCTACTGCCCCGCAGACCAAGGTCACTGCTAGCGGCGATATTGAGTATGCTGAGGTGCAGCGATCGGATGAGCGCAAGCTGCTTGACTATGTGCGCAGGATGCAGGCTGGTGGCGAACTGACCCAGTTCTCTGGCCGCCAACGTGTGGAGCAAAACCTGGCCAAGATTTACCGCATCATCAAGCAGCAGAACAACATGAAAAAGGACAGCAAGCAGGCTATCCAGGGCATGTATGCTGATGTGTTGCGCGCACTCCACATGTCGCCACGCATCATGGAAGAATCTGGTGCGCGTCGTATCTTTAGCCGCTCGCGCACATCTGCTGAGGGTGGCAGTTCTGCAACAGCATCAGCATCAGCAGAGATGCCGGCGAAGGAGACTATTCCGTTCCTGCACTTGAAGCGCAAGGCACCAACCGGCGAGTGGGAGTTTAACTCGAAGCTCACAGGCACATATCTCGATGTACTTACGGAGATGTGCAAGAGCGGTCAGACGTTTGAGAACAAAAACGTGTTGATGACCGGATGCGGTAGGGACTCTATTGGCGCTGAGATATTGAAGGGTTTGCTGAGCGGTGGTGCCAAGTGCATTGTGACCACGTCGCGCTACAATCGCGTAACCATGCTGTACTATCAGGGCATGTTCCAGGAGTTTGGCGCACGTGGTGCAACGCTGATTGTGGTGCCGTTTAACCAGGCATCGCTGCAGGACGTCAAGAAGCTGGTTGAGTTTGTCTATGACGACGCGCCACGCAGCGAGAATCTTGGCTGGGACCTTGACTATGTGATTCCGTTTGCGGCGGTTCCCGAGCAGGGCCGCGAGATTACCGATATTGACTCGCGGTCGGAGCTCGCGCATCGTATCATGTTGACCAACCTTTTGCGACTGCTGGGCGAGATTAAGACGCACAAGGCTCAGCGCGGGTACGAGACGCGGCCAGCACAGGTTATTCTGCCACTGTCGCCTAACCACGGTTTATTTGGGTCAGATGGTCTGTATAGCGAGAGCAAGGTTGCGCTGGAGACGCTGTTCAACCGCTGGTACTCAGAGTCGTGGTCTGCATACCTGACGATCACAGGCACAGTGATTGGTTGGACCCGCGGCACAGGGCTGATGAACGCGAACAACATTGTTGCGGAAGGCATCGAAAAGCTGGGCGTACGCACGTTCTCGACGCAGGAGATGGCGTTCAATATTTTGGGGCTGATGCATCCGACTATCAACGCGCTGGCGCAGTCCGAGCCTGTGTGGGCCGATCTCAACGGCGGCTTCCAGTTCATTCCGGATTTGAAGGACGCGACTGCGCGCCTGCGTGCAAGCATCCGCGAGTCGAGCGATGTGAAGAAGGCCGTTGCTGCTGACTCGTCGCTTGACTTTAAGGCCGTCAAAGGCGCACGCAGCGAGCGCATGCACAAGTCGCGCTCAATCAAGCCACGCGCCAACCACAAGTTCCCGTTCCCCGAGATCAGCTCTTACGAGAAACTCGAGAGCCTGCGTCATCTGCAGGGCATGGTTGATCTGAACAAGGTTGTGGTGGTCACCGGTTACGGTGAAGTCGGACCCTACGGTAATGCCGAGACGCGTTGGGAGATGGAAGCGTTTGGCGAGTTTTCGCTGGAGGGCTGCATTGAGCTGGCTTGGGTGATGGGCTTGATCAAGCACTTTAATGGGCGCCTTAAGAACAAGCAGCTGTATTCGGGCTGGGTGGATGCCAAGTCCGAGGAGCCAGTTGACGATAAGGACGTAAAGGCGCGCTACGAAAAGCAGATTCTTGAGCACACGGGTATCCGTCTTATTGAGCCCGAGCAGCTCGACGGTTACGATCCCAATAAGAAGCCCATGATGCGCGAGCTGCAGATCGAGCACGACATGGAGCCGTTTGAGGCCAGCCCTGAGGAGGCGGCAAACTTTAAGCTGCGCAACGAGGACAAGGTCGATGTTTGGGAGAACACCGATGGCTCGTGGTCGGTACGTTTCCTCAAGGGTGCAATGTTGATGATTCCCAAGGCGCTGCGCTTTGACCGGCTGGTTGCGGCTCAGCTGCCCGCTGGCTGGGATCCTGTGCGCTACGGTATTCCGAAGGATATTGCCGATTTGGTTGATCCTATCACATGCTATGTGCTTGTGGCCACAGTCGAAGCGCTGGTGCGGTCGGGTATCACTGATCCATACGAGCTCTACAAGTACGTACACATCAGCGAGGTGGGTAACTCGATGGGCTCGGGCGTTGGTGGCATGAGATCCAACCAGCTAATGTACCGCGACCGGATATTCGACAAGGATTTGCAGAACGACATTCTGCAGGAGACGTTTATCAATACAATGGCAGCGTGGGTCAATCTGCTGATGCTGTCATCGTCGGGTCCGATCAAACCAACCGTCGGTGCGTGTGCGACATCGGTGCTGTCTGTGGACGTGGCAATTGACACAATCCAGAACGGCAAGGCTAAGATTATGTTGTGCGGTGGCTTTGACTACTTCCATCAGGACGGCTCGTATGAGTTTGCACAGATGAAGGCGACCAGCAACGCAGTTGAGGAGTTTGCACGCGGCCGTACGCCCGCTGAGATGTCGCGTCCGTGCACGACTACGCGCAGTGGATTTATGGAGGGTGAAGGTGCTGGTATTATGACTGTAATGTCGGCTACAACTGCTCTTGAGATTGGCGTGCCAATTTATGGTGTGCTAGCCATGTGTGGTACCGCTATGGACAAGGAGGGCCGCTCAGTGCCCGCACCCGGACAGGGCGTGTTGACTTCGGCGCGTGAAGCACCAAGCACTGTTCCGTCGCCTCTACTGGACATCAACTACCGTCGTCGCCAGCTCGAGCAGCGTCGTGCTGCTATTCATGACTGGCAAAAGACCGAACTGGATCTTGTGCAGCAGGAGGTCGAGGCACTGAAGACTTCGCCTGCAGGGCTACCTTGCGACGAAGAGGCGTTTGTGCGCGAGCGCTCGGAGTTTGTTATTAAGGAAGTGCGTCGCCAAGAAGCTGAGGCGTTAGACCTGTGGGGAAATAGCTTCTGGCATCGTGATTCGCGCATTGCGCCTCTGCGTGGCGCGCTTGCGGTGTGGGGTCTGACCGTCGATGACATTGGCGTGGCCTCATTCCACGGCACTTCGACAAAGGCCAACGACAAGAACGAATCGCAAGTGCTTGAGCGTCAGTTTAAGCACCTTGGTCGCACTGCCGGCAATGCATGCCCTGCTATCTGCCAGAAGTGGCTGACTGGTCATCCGAAGGGAGCTGCAGCCGCGTGGATGCTCAATGGTGTGTTGCAGGTGTTGCGCACTGGTATTGTGCCTGGCAACCGTAATGCTGACAACATCTCTGCCGAACTGGAGCAGTTTGAGCACATCATGTATCCGTCGCGTTCGATCCAGACAGATGGCAT
>JANBTM010000023.1:7138-28485 GCA_027578695.1 Coemansia sp. RSA 1365 | reverse complement strand
TGTCAGAGAAAGTAGCTGCAGAGACTTGTGTGACTAATTTTGCGCACTTATACGGTAAAAAAGACTTGATAAATTCAATGGCGCAGGTAGATAAGCCACAGCCAATGTAACAACCGCCACTGTTTTCTTTAAATTTGTAGTTGGTCAAAAGTTGACTCGGAGATTTCATGTGGCAAATTGCTTACAAAAATAATATTTTTTTTAAGTGAAAGGTGGTTTTTAAGATCAAAATAAAATGATAATTGTTACTAGTAGTATATTTGGTGTAGCAGCACTTGCGGAACGCTTAGAGTAGCATATGGACATGGCCCGCGGATTATAGTGCGTACATTCAGAATGTGCATTCGCTGAAAAACTCAGTTTTTTATTGTTTACGCGCCCCATTTTCAGAAAAAAGAATGTCTTTTTTCACTCTGCTTTTATAGATTCTTTGCGGACGGGTATCTTGACACCCTGTTTCGCAAAATGCTTGGAAAGAGCAGTTGACTCTATCATACCTGGGAACTGTTTTGCTGAGTATACTCGGAATGGTTCGGAAAATGTATATGCCTGAATGTGCGTTGAAGTTGTTATCAACTCGCCAGTCTCAGCCTGAAGATTAAAATATGAGAAACGTAGTCGGTATTCTCCGTCTTTACGAATTGATAAGTCCGGAAAGACAAAGAATATGCCCAGTGATCCATCCAGATCATTGAGTTTTGCACCTGCTGCAACTCCAGAACCAATTAGATTTCGCACTACGCATCCAGACAGGTTTTCTTCATCTGTCTGTGCGACTTTGGGTCCAAAATACGCTGAGAACGACATTATACTCGCAGAGCTCGCTGCGTTCTGTCCCAGGAATGCCGTTCGTTGACTGCTGGTGCCTGGCTGAACGTCATCCATATTATCTTCCATGATGTCTCCTTTTGATGTATGTGATATGCCAAGCGCAGAATCTGCTGCTGGATCTGTTGCTGTTGGAGGTGGTGTGGACAGGTGTATTCCCATCTCTGTACCGCCAGAGTAGTATGTGCCATCAAGTAGATCACCCTCCGACTGCGTAAGCTGCTGAACTGTCTCTGAAGATGTCGATCCGTGGCCAGAGTCATTTGGACCTCGCTGGTGTATCAGATCCATTGCAGTTTTTCCATCAACCGAGAACAGACTGCATGTTGCAATAAAGAACGATGGGTCAATATTACTACAAAAGGCAAAATTAAGCAGCAGTATACAGGTTATATTGCAAATGCTTTTGAATTTAGTATAACGACATTTTGTTGTTGGAAAACATAATACACACCAGAATGATCAGACTATGTTTTGCACTTACTCTACGTCAATGGGTTGTCTAGTGAAGCGATCGTATACGACTAGCTGCAAAATTGGTGGGGGCGTACATGGCCGCCGATCCTACACACATGTTTACAGAAGCATACGCCAATAAACATGGCATAGTTGACATGCAATTGTTAATATTGGCTGCATTAGATGGTGCTGTATACACTCGTCATCAAGTATCTCTTTGCAATGGCAGGCAGAAACAACAACAAATCAGCTAGAATTGGCGGAGAAGCAGAAAAACCCACGTATGTCATAGTTATAAAATAAGAAACGAGGAAAATGGCCGGGTGAGCGGGAAAGGGGGGCAATCAGGAATTGGCCGTATTTCCGCGAATGATTCACAATGAGTCTGCATCTAAGGATCTGCCATCAAAATAGTCAAAACATAACTCTAGCAGCCAGAGGCCATATACAGAGACAACGACAAGCCCCAGTATGTACGGACAAATAAACGAGGTGCTGGCTCGGGGAATATACAGCGATATTTTTATGCTTAAGACTCGGATTAATAGACAGACAAGCTTTGTTGACAAAATACAGAACAACATGTACTTGAATACTACTCGTATTTGCAGCAAGATGCAGATTATTCAAATGATGAAGCAACAGTGGCAGAAATAATAGGGCAAAACCAGATTTACGCATTATCTGTACAAGGATGTATATTTAAGAAACCTACCTTTTCACCGAAACCACACATGCGTGCACGTAGCGGCTGCTGAACGACATGGAGCTCGTATATATACCTACAATGAATCGCAAATTCCAACATCACAAGGCTTAAGCAATTAAAAACGTAGTTAAGGCAAAAAAAAAAGTACAAGTGTGTTCTGTCTCTGCCTGCGTGCGTAGGTTGAGCAAGAGTTGTAGAGACCCGGTCATGGGAACAAAATCATTTCACGCACAATGACGCAGGAGGGTTGAGCCCACCCAAAGTATTGGTGATTACGATTTCTGCACATGACGTACATCCCCTCAATCGAAGTAGCCATATTTGGGTTTGGGAATTGCGTCATAAAGAGATTGCACAGTGCGTCCACAAGACGATGACGAAAATCCTGATTGGACAATTGCAGATATCAAATACAAAAAAATACAAGGTGAAAGAGGTGGATATGTTGCGTGTGAAAATCTGCCAATTGGTACAATGTTGCGAAAAGACATGGTAAATAACCTGTTAGACATTGATCTCTGCAGCCTCATTTGCTCACGAGAAAGCGAGCAATGAGGTAAGTGCACCAAACCTTCTGTCGCTCAGAACAACGAAATCAAGAGATGACCCGCCCGACATTATCTGTTGAATTAGGGAATTGACATTCCCTTCATTTTCCCCAGCCAAGAGACAGCAACTCCACACGACAACTGAAAAAAAATACATGTGCTACTGCTCAGTAGACTCGCAAATAGCATAGGCAACTGAAACTTACATTCCCATGGTGACACTAGCAGACTGTGGTTGTAACTGATCGCTGGCTTCTCCTACCAATGTTCCAGCATCAGAGCTCGAAGAAAGCATAATATTGGTTCTAAATTGCTTGGGAGTTCTTTGATAAAAGTGATTTCTACTATCACCAAGCAAAGGGTAATGCAGTTGCCAATAAAAACTCCGAGACTGTAGAAAAAAAATATGAGGCTGCGTTGACCGTTTAATGCGTTATGATATCCTTTTTTTTTCCCTGTGAAAAAAAACACCCTGGAGCGAAAGACAACGAAACAGAAGCTAATGGCGGTGTTGTTGATTTGATGATACCGAAACTGTTCTTAGCCGTAATATATATGTGTGTGCTTTTTTTGACAAGAAATAAAGATTGTAGCGGAGAAAAGAAAAAAAAAGAACCGAAAAGAGGGATTGCGTTCTTCTGGAAACAACAACCCCAGTTTCTCGTCCATCATTTTATAGTTTTCAACTCACATGCAGCGACAGCCAGCCCCTGTCCAGCGCAGCAACAGCCAAAAAAAAAAAAAAAAACCTGCTGCATATAAATTTGGGGAAAGTAAGAGAAATTTAAAGAACGCAAGTAAAAACAACCAGTAACGAACAGCATCTGAGAACGCCAAGGCCTCTTTCATTTCTTTTTTTAGCTGGGCGGGATAAACTTTTTTTCGATTACTTCAAACAACAAGCATATTCGCAGTACCCAACCAAAAAACCTTGTGTTGATAAATAAGACTGCTGCGGGCGTTATTATCGCCACAATTACAAGGACACGCGCTTTCCGAAAAAAGGCACAAGAGAAAGAGGGGCGAGGTAGTTGACGACATCCCCACATGATATCGTCATCACCGCATGCTACCCAAACAATTGGGTTGTTATTGACCACTCATGAGGCACTTTGCCGTACCCTTTTTCTCACACACCCTCGTCCTCTTACCCTTAAAAAAATCCCTTTGATATTAGCTCATGGACCCCCTCAAGTACTGTGGACTCTCGTCTGTTGTGCAGCGCCAAGCAACAGTATGCATTGTCTTTAGAAACATACACACTCGGTACACCGTGAAATTACTTTTGTCCGCAGTACATTTAGAGAAAAATATGGCTGTTTTTGTGGCGTCAATACCCGGAGCTTAGTTGATATCCGAGCCGTCCGTTCCTTTGTTCTTGTAAAGCCCCTTCTCTTCTAAGTAGTTGATAGTTACATTAGGTTTTTTGGGCGCGGGTTTTTTTTTTGATGAGGCTTCCTTGTTTATACTGCGCCAATACATCTGTAAGCCGCACACATGCTGAGTAGATCAAATAATACCCGCCTCCTTTCTTAATGCTAATTGCACGTTATTACTAAAAGTAAATAACTGTTTTAAATGTTCTGCTCACACACCAAGCCAAAACTCACACTAACACAATGCTATTTATTGAGATTTTCTTTACTTACTGTGAGTACTGTATTCAACCATTCCCGACTATGCCAGCGCGGCGCAGCCAATCACTGTTGCTACTTTTTGGCATTGGTATTTGGCGTCTACTGTTGAAAATATAATTGTTTTTGTTGACCTTTTATCTCTAAATGCATGTCCTGTGCCCTATAAAACCTCCAAGTAATGCAGTAAGGGTGCATGGGAAGAAACAATTGTCCGATTGTCTGCAGATGTTGTTGGCCTAATGCATTTGTGGCTTGGTACTACACAAACGTGTCTGAAACTAAGCAGCTTGCTGATTTCTTTTACAAGTATTAAATCACATTTTGCTCACGTGAACCTTATTTTCTCCTCGTGGCATGGCCTATTGCGCCATCGCAGGTGTAAAGCACGAGTGTGTCTTGAAGAAAAAACCTTGCTTCCCTTTAATATACTTAATAGAGTCTATTTTATTTCTCTTAAATTTTATTATATAGATTTATTCCAGCGTTTACTTTTGTTCTTGGACACCCGTGCTAATACATCTCCGATAACGCAGTTATGACAGAAGTAGCAGTGCTGGAACAATCTGCCAGCGGAGTAATATCGGCAGTGCTTGGATGGGTATGTTACTTTGTAGAAGAATTGCACAGCTCGTGCTACACTATGATACTGGGTGCGCCAAAACATTGTTTTTTATGCATCGTCAAACAACACCCACTGCTATAAGAATTGCAAAAGAGCTGGCTGCAGATATTTTGTGTTGTTCTTGAAACGCATGCATCCTTTTTTATTATTATTTACAGAGGTAACAAACAGCTTTATTTTATGTACATGTAGACATACTTTGTTGCGTGGTCAGTGAGTTTTTACCCACAGATAATACTCAATTACAAACGCAAAAGCGTGGAAGGTTTATCTATTGATTATTTAATATACAACCTCTATGGATTTATGTGCTATTCACTTTTTAATTCGGCCTTTTTCTTCAGCAAATCCATCGGTGATGAGTATGAGAGACGCAACGATGGACATAAAAACCTGGTTCGTTTTAATGATCTGTTCTTCTCGTATAATGCATTAGCTGCGTGTTTGATCACTTTTTGGCAGACTTTCTACTACAAGGTAATGTATGAAACAAGTCACATTTCTTAACGCGTAGCTGTGATATCTTGTAATCTTGTATAAAAAAAAGTTATAACTCTAAATGCAGATTGTATACAGCCTCTTTATCACATTCTTCAACTGATATCAACATGTAGAGATCGGCCACACAAGAGTCGTCATGGTTACCGCGGGTGTATTTTGGCACAACATTAGCTGGTCTAGCTGGTATGTTGCTATTTGCACCAGTCTATAACACCGTATATTATCTGTCATATGTGAAATTGGGCTGTAGTATGATTAAATACATTCCGCAAACTTGGATAAACTACTGTCGCAAATCAACCGTTGGCTGGTCAATACATAACATTATACTTGATTTTACTGGGGGTATATTGTCGTTTTCGCAACTTATTCTTGATGCGGCACGATCGGGAAATGTGGCAGAGGCATTTGGAAACCCTGTTAAACTCGGTTTGGGTTTGGTTAGCATTGGTTTTGATCTGATGTTTATGCTCCAACATTATATTTTATATACAGATCGCTACGATCCGCAGAATTTAGAGGATGCATTGCGCCAACAGCACACATTTGAATATGGTTCGACTGATGGAAGCGATAGAGTTTCGGTTTAGATACAAATTTCTATCGTAGTCTTAAAGACTATATTCCAAGTAATCATGTTCCTGGATTAGAGTAGTAGTGATTACTCCAAATGTTCTTGCATTTTCCGCGTTTTAGACTGCTTGGCGAGTTTCTACGGCTGCTCAGCACGGGGCATAACATTTCCACTCTATAAACGCTCAGGAATTTTCTTCCTCTCATGCGGACTGAATATGATGTGCCAGAAGTCTAAGACAGCAGCAACATTGTAATACTAAATTTTTATTCAAATTAAGCAAATATCCGTAATATAGCTAGAATTCTTCAGATATTGTGTATTTAACCATTGCTGTCCATGCACAGATGGATAAACGAAAGCCCACAAAATGTATAAATCCGATTATATAGGGGAGTGAACAACGCGCTTTCAGAGATATATGATACCAGATTCAACAGTAGTAATAGACTATAGCGTGGCTATTACGTGTTGTACCCAGCGGTTTGTGGATATTTCGCTGTGATATTTTGATCTCAACTCATTTACTCTCTGTGCAACGTCTTTTGAAGCCATTTCTGGTAGACCCGGTGTGCTAGTGAACTCATTGAGAAACTTTTCAATAAGTTTAGAACCCTCTGCCATTTCAGATTTTGTAAATTCAGGCGCATCCACATCCATTGCAGCATCATCTGCTGTTTGTGTGCTAAAATCCTCGAGCTCTTCAACCTTGCGTTTGGCTAGACGAACAACAGAATCTGGAAAATTCGCCAATTCTGCAACATGTATTCCAAAACTCTGATCACACACGCCCTTACCAATTTTATAAAGTAGGGTCAAGTCGCGCTGTCCACTTGTTGCTTTTACACCATTGGTAGCAGATGATGTTATTTGTGCCATGACATGTCGGTTGTCGATATTGGGATACTTGGCCTCTAACTCTGTCAGTTCGTGGAAATGCGTAGCAAATAGACATTTACACTTTATCTCGGTAATGATATGCTCTGATATAGCCCAGGCCAATCCAAAACCATCATATGTGCTAGTGCCGCGACCCAGCTCGTCAATAATAACCAATGATTTGTTTGTTGCTGTTTTTAGAATAGACGCAGTTTCTAGCATTTCAGCCATAAATGTTGACACTCCTTTTAGCTGTGAATCACCAGCACCTACTCGTGCCAAAATGCAATCAAATAGGTAAAGCTCGGCCGAGTCGCAGGGTACAAAACATCCAACCTGTGCCATTAATGCAATGACACCAATCTGTCTAATATACGTCGATTTTCCACCCATGTTTGGTCCAGTAATAATGACAAAATCTGAATCGCCCTGAACCATATTAACATCGTTGGCAATAAAGTTAACACCCTCCTGAACTTCAAGACAAGGATGACGCGCAGCAATAAGTTTCACATCACCTTCTTCTTTGACAATAGGGCGTGTATATGGAATTGGTGCAGTTGCAGAGGCCTCTGCGAAACTGAGAATAACATCAAGATGAGCAATAATCTTGTTCAGTTTTTCAAGTACTGGACAGTATGATGAAGCAACTTTAATGACTTCCTTGACCAAAGCAGATTGTGCTTGATTATAGGCATCAGAAAGATCACGATATGCACGACTGGCATCACGTAATGTGGGTGTAGTAAAAAGTACACCTGTTTTAAGAGTTGAAAGCTCAAAGTATTTTGTATTTTTACCGCGCAAACGTGATCCATCTGTACGAGAAACACGCAAACAGTGACCAAAAGTTGTGTGCTTTTCAATTTTCAGCTTTTTGTCCACCTCCAAGTCTAAATCATTGCTCACGCGTATCTGTTCGCTGGTTATGTGACGAATTTCCTCATCCATCTTCACTCGCATCTCCTGCAAGCCCTCATCAAAGTCTGCACGTAGCATAAACTCGTGGTCGTCTGCCATTGAAAGATCCACAGTAGTTTCGACAAGTGAACGGAATTCTGACAAATTCTCTGAAGCTTTCAAGAGACCCTGCAGATAATGCTTATCAATAAGTGACCGCGAATCAGAACCGTTAGCTGATAATACGTCACAAAGTCCAGGAAGTGCTATTGTTACCTGGTATATCCGTACAGTATCCTGAAGTGTTGCAAATCCACGTTGAAACCTATTCGCTAGACGCTTAAAGTCTGGCATATTACGCAGATGTGCTGAGCGCAACATCTCACGTGATTCAATGTCGTTGAAAAATAGATCCACCAGACTCAGCCTTTCTTCAATCTCGTTAATAGATAGAAGAGGCTGCTTGAGCCACTGCGCTAAGAGACGCTGTCCCTGAGAAGTCTTGCAGTGGTTGAGCAGACCAAGCAGACTCATGGTTTTACTGGCACCGTCATGCAGCGATGGAAGCAGATTCAGCGCCTGAACTGCTGATGCGTCGAGCTTCATATACTGTGCCAGACTGTGGGTGTGCAGCGAGTAGCTTCCAAAGTTGCTTTCATCCATTAGCAGATTCAGATATTGGATTATTGCGGCCAGTGCTGCTATGGCGCTCTTTAAGTCAAGCTCAGGCAAACTGGCTACAGGAGCAGTTGTCTCAATAAGGCGACCCAAGTCCTGCTCAATATCAGCACAGGAGAATTGTGAGCGCGCACATTCTGTTACTACCACGCCACACCGCTCAAGAACACTCACAAGTTTCTTTTGCTCCAAATGCTTCTGTGCGCTTTCCTCTTCGATCAGACATTCTCTGACGCCCAATTGGATGGCCAGGGACTCGAGATTTGAAAAGACATCGTTGTCAACAAACTCACACACGCCCATGCTGCGCTGTGCTGGATCAGCAAAGGCCACTCCAACTTGCATCTGATCTACGGATGGCTTGAAAGATACAGCCATTACTAGCGGCACTGTTACCATATCAGTATTGCTGAAGAGCATTTCCTCGACCTCTTGCAAGTTACCAGGCGATGCTGTGCGCGAAACCTTCCAACTACTCTGTCTGTTGTCCTGTGGCTCCATAATCTCAATTCGCAGCTGATACTTGAGCAGTGCATCGCGCAAAAAGTTTTCGGTTACCATGCGCGACATTGTACAGCTGGGTAAACCAGTGGATGAGTTACCACCCAAATACTTTATTACTGTTGTTGTTTTGTAGACAGCGTTTGCTATATATTCTGCATCTGCACCGTGCACACTATAGTAGTCACCGTTGTGTCTCTCAAATACTCGGATAGTGTTTTCTCGTGCAGGAAGCGTTTTAAAGAAACCACAGAAGCCCTGCTCGGCTGACTTGTCGAGGTTGAGGTCTGGACGATCACCTTCTTTACTCATGATTGCTTCCGAAAGACCAAAGTAGTTGCTGCAAATATAAGTGTACGGTATTTTTGTAGTTTGAAAGGGAAGGATCAAAGGAATACCTTTTTTTTTGACTGCGGGAGACCAAATATTTTTTTTATCCAAGAACACGCGCTCCGAAATCGCGTTGTTGTGTTTGATTTTACAAGATCAGATCACATCCAATAAGCATCAGAGTGAGAAAGTGCACGCAAGGATCAGCATCAAACAGAAAAGCTCGTCCGGCGATCAAACACAAAGCGTTGGAGTACTTGGGCGCTCCAAACCCTTCTCAAATAAAAACCCTTTTCTTATCCATCGAAGTGGTCTTCTTCTCTACTCAGCTTTATTTATTTTTCAAAACAACTTTTGCACAGAGGAAGGATGCCAAAGTCTCACCAGTCCCATAGAGGGGAAATTCACAGTAGACCTGTGCGTCCACCTGGTCTTTCAATTCGTTCAGGGATTAGAGTAGCTGGTACTTCAGGTTATCCTTCACAGCGGGAGCACAATGTCAGACCTAATTTACAACACCGACCATATCCCCAGGTGAAGTCGATAAGTCACAAACAACAGCAGTGGCATCCTGTGCGTCCACAAATTCAACAGACATCACCAGGGTCACATATCTATTCATCTAGGCTGTCCAGCTCGCCAGCATCACGTCCTACATCTCAGAGCTCATCCGTAGAACGGGGTGCAGAAGCAAGCGGGAACTTAAGTGATGGTGAAATTAGTAATGTGCCAGGCAGTCACACTATTTATTGGTGTCAGCGACCAGGACAGAGCGTTCAAGAGGTATTTCATGATAGTTGCATTCTGCAACTAGTAGAGAGAGATGATGATGTTCCTCCTAAACCTAATACAGGTGGTGGTTATGCGGTTACAATTCCTGGACTTTGTCCTTTCCATGTTATTGCTGAGAAGAAAGCAAATGGAACTACAATTTGTGGAGGTGTTCAATCGCATGTGCATGAGAAAGCTGTAGAGTCCACCGATAAGGTGGTAACAAAGGAATCACTTGTACTGAAGATTCCTTTAGTAACACAGCCTATATCTTTAAGTGTATTGTTAAAAATACCCGATCTACGGCGAATGGCACTATATTTTTATCGAGAAGATATTCTCCCAAAGTTATTGCAAAACACATCTGGAGCATTAACCGAGCCGTTGGTAATGCATACTGTTGAAAAAGCAAGTACTTTTAAGGTTAATCCTGCATGTCGTCGCATGTTGCAATGGATGGCAGAGGAGAAGATGTGGAAACTCGATGAATCATCACAGTTTTCTATTGATAGTTGGACAAATGTTATAGGCCATGAAAACATACTTTTGTTTTCTCGTGGCATGCGAGTTCCATACCCGCATAATCAAAAGTTCAGGGCCAGTTCTAACATTTATCGAATAGCGATTGGATTTTGGTCACCTTTTCAAAAGAAGATGTGGGAGTCGTTTCTGGATAGTAATATTGAAGAATGCTTCCTTGATGCATCTTTTAGATGTGATCGGGATGGATTCCAATTGTGGACGCTTTTATATGAGCGTGATGATCAAATCATTCCTATTTCTTATTTACTTACAACTGCTACTACAGTGAAACTTGTTGCTGATTGGCTTTCAGCTCATTGATCAGTCTCCAGAAACACTACCAAAGAAGGTTATTTATATTAATACCTTAAAGGCAGTGATGGCATTGGAACATGTATTTCCTGGATGGGATGTCTGTTTTAACAAGTATTATATTGATCAAGAGCTCAAGTCGCTAGTTCTGCGAAGAAACAGAAAGGACTTTTATGGTCCACGTGTAATTAGTGCTATCCAGAATATTGATGTGAATTTTAATGATGCTGTCAAGGCAGTAAAGAATACTCCTGATCTTAAGAATGAGGTGGATTACATATTTTCTCAAGCAGGTATCTGGAATCCAAAATCTCACAAAGAGCTAGAAAGATTTAGCAACACATCTGGAGTAGTTTGTCGCTGGAGGTACCTTCTTTGGATGACATTGCTTAGCCGTCCTCTTGGAAGACGTATTGATCCTATGATATATTTTCTTGTTTCTATACTTACACCTGGTGTGGAGCAGGCTGTAAAAGCACAAAAGAGTAGTACGCAGGATAATGGAAATTTTAGTATGGATTCTTTGGAGCAGGGAGCAAAAACACCAGAGCCTGGATTTGAAGGTATGCAGTTAAAGTTTTTGGATGACTCGCTTGTATGTTTGATGCCAAAAAACACTGTTGGAACTTGCGTTGTTGATAAGAAATTCAACGTATGCTACTGCTCCAAGTTTATTCAAAAGAGTATGTGCAAGCATTTAATATATGCGTCTACAATGGAAATTCATCAGCCATGGCTTGTAAAGCTTCTTGATGATATTCCCAGCGCGTAGTGCCGAACTTGCTCATTTTTTGTAATGGAACTGACAGTGCGTTTGTGTAAATGTTTAGCTTAGTTTTTTCTCTTATATGGGTAATGTATCCTAAAATGTTATTATTTTTCTGATGAAAATGTTTTAAAATGATAAGAAGGTTGTATTATTCGATACACTGCATATATTTTGATATAATTATGTGATGTCATGGACTGAGAAAAGAATAGTATTTATTGCTACTCTGGTCTAGATACAAGTACTAGACAATCACGGTCAGGTTTGGTAGGATTCATAGTCATCCATGTTTTGCGCGGAATATCAGGCACCAGTCCTGCTCCACGGAGTTTATCATCAAATTCAACAGTAGTTGAACTATCCATTTTGGTCACTGTTGGTATGCTTGACATGGTATTCTGATCATCAGGAAGTCGTAGATTGTAATTGCGAAGCAAGTTGGCCAAGACAACATGCATCTCTACCAGAGCCAGATTACGTCCAAGACATGCCCTGACGCCTGTAGCAAAAGCAATCAAATTATGCCTCTCCTGATTCTGACACATGAATCGATCAGGATTAAATGTAGTAGGAGAGGAAAACGCTGCTGGATTCATATGTACCGAATGTACAGAGCTGCAAATCCATGTGCCTGCTGGTAATAGATAATTTCCTAATCTTACTCCACCAGTTGGTGCAATTCGCGGAAGAATACTGGGTGCTGGACTCAGTATGCGCAATGATTCGTTAATCACTGCACTAAGGTAAGGCAACCTCTGACGACAGTCTTCAAATGTGATAATCTTGGTTGGAAACTCCTGGCGAATATCCGCGGTAAGGCGATGAAGAATATGAGGGTTGTGGAGAAGCAATGATAGCGTCCAGGTCATTGCAACCGAAGTGGTATCCACACCAGCAATCAGATGTAATATTGTTTCAGAAACCATTTGTGGATCATTTAGTGGTTCCCTATGATCATCATTGCGACCTGAATCGAGCATCATCTGAAGAAGATCTGTTTTTGGATGACCACTATCTTTTCTTCGCTGATCAATGGCAGCAGCGCTAAAAGTCATAAGAGCAGCCAATGGTTTTAAACGTCTTCCGAGTAATCGCGGAAGACCTTTAAGCCAAGGCAATGACATGGTGATATAATTAAAAATCCGAATTCTTGTTAGAATAGGTATTAGCTGATGATGCTCATTTTCCAAAGCACAAAAATTCTGTCCGAAACCAAGTGTACCAATAGTGTCCAGTGCAATGAGTAAAAACCATTTGTGATACTGCACAACTACAGCATTATTGTGAGATTCGTTTAAAAGCGTGTCGATTTTCTGCTGCAGATTTACTACGCCATGTTTCAAAATATCCTTCTCCATGCTATTTAAATGCTTATGTGAGAATCCAGGTCCTAATTGCTTTCTACGTTCTATGCTAAGTTCAGGTGACCTTGTGGAAAACGTATTAGGCTCCAATATTCCTGGTATATCATAAGATGGTGCTTTAACAAAGGCATGTGATCCTAACACTTGTTTGACATTGGAAATATCACAGATCGATACTCGCTGTGGTGATATTCTAACAATTGGTCCGTATTTCTCATGTAGCTTCTGAATAAACTCTGGCAGTTGTCCACGTAGCATATGGTATCGCATAGGAATACTGGTAATTGAATGTAAGAAACTACCTGGAACTTCAGATAACGGAGTAACCCATCTTTCATAAATAATCTTGAAAAGTGCCAAAACTAGCACAAGTGATGTTGCTGAAAACATCACACTGTAAAGGGGTGTACCGTTGTCAAAATCGTCGTCGTTGTCAAATAATAGCCGCGTAGAGTTGGCGCCTGCTCCACTCATCGAAACACAGTAAAAAATAACGACAGCTTTAAATAAGCAGAGGGTTTTCCAATAAATAATAGGCTTATTAAGAATATAGCGTAGATTTTGAAAATAAGAAAAGCAATGGTTTAGACAAGGTTTGTTAAAAAAAAGGGGGGGTTCTGAATGATATTGAAGATTGTTACTAAAGTTCTACTGTGCTGAGCCTCCTCTCCCGCCATTTCAGTTGGATACTGTTGCTTACAGCTTTGTGGCGTATCCCCACAAACCCAAGCAATAGAGAATAAAGCAACACAGCCTACAAGCACACACAAAAGAAAATTATCCATCTTACTCATCATCAGAGTCGCTAGAATCCTGCTCCATCGCCGCTGGGAGAACGTTCATGTCCAGATCAAACTCCTGATCACATCCCAGATAAGCATCGCACATAAGGAACATCTTGTAGACAGCAGGGCCTTCAGTTTCTGGTGCTACAAACTCAATACGGGTGGTAAGCTGTCTTCCAATATTAACCCGCTTCACAACCGCAAGTGACTGGGACTGGGAATCGCCAACCACCAACCACCAGCCTTCAGCCTTGCTGTAAGGGAAGAAGGGTGCAATAGCTGGGCCTGGCACCATTTCGGCTTCGTCATCGTCCCACTCACGATCCAGCGAAATCTCTACAATAACTGACGACCCCGCAGTAATCTCATCCGGATCCTGAAGCTCATAGGAGACCTCAATGTTCGGATACCGATTGACAAAGGCAGCAACCTCGCTAATCTGCCAAGTAGACAAGCCATGAAGCAACTTCGAACGTGCATCATCCTCCATATCCATGACGTCAAAAACGCTCTCAATTTCCATAGCCTTGCAGTCATGCAGTCGCTGTGCAGAACCCAAATGCGGCACCTGTTTAACAAGTGGATCACGACCCTCCCAGACAGCCTGCACCGTCATCTGCGAAAGCTCCATTGCCGCGAGTGCAGGCGCCATCCATCCCATCGACGAAGATACATCAACCATCGCTTGTAACAGTGGCAGCACGCGTGCCAAAACCCACGCCTGGTCTGCTGCCAAGTCGGCAGGCAGCGTTAAACGTGAAAAATGTGCTTGCAGCAGAAGGTGTGTACGTACACGCGGTGAAAGCCATTTGCTTTCACCATCGCCTGCAGAAGTGCTCGGCAGAGGAACTGGTATGCGGTTGGCAATGCGAGAAAGTATGCCACCCTCGCGATGACGAATGGGCAGCGCCTCGAATTCATTGGCAGCCGACACAATATCCAACACACCGCGCAGCTTCGTCTTATCGGAAAGCGAAAGCGCAAACATCTCCACAGTTTGATAGCAGATCTGATAGTAAGCTGCAATCATGCCGAGGTTGGTAGCAGTCACCTCCTCAGACTCACCCTCCTCCACCGTCACGCACTTTGCAACTGCCAGATCCCCGAGTGTCGATTCGATAAGCTCCGAGAGATAGCTGGAGAGATGCTCGTGTGAAGTGCCCTGCAATCCATAATAGTTTGGGTTCTGCACTAAACGGCGGTACATCAGCGTCCATGTCAGATAGTCCACCGCATCCTGCTTACTCTCGATGGTCCTTGCCACGACTTCGCTGTTCATCGGATCATGTAACTGGCCGTCGAGTCGCGACTCAAGGGGCAACGGCTCATACAGAAACTTTTTGTAAAACTCGCGCTTGTTAGCCATACACATCAGCACACACAGGCCTTGGCGGTCCTGCGGCCGAGAGGCCCGTCCCATCATCTGCAGCACTTCGGGAACAGGATAGTCGGTGTACCGGTGCTGACGTCCATTAAAGCGCTCGGCTCCCATAATCACCACAGTGTGTGCATGTACTCCATCCAGCGCCCAGCACGTCTCGCGGCTAGCTACTAGCACTTGAATTGCGCCGGACTCGAAAAGCTCGCACACAAGCCGCCGGTCTCCTGCCGATAACGCCTCGTGATAGTAGCCGACACCATACACCAGCAGCTCGCGAAGCCCGCGGTCCGTCACTCGGTCAGCCACCGCCTCCACCGTCACCGAGTCTGCATGCAAGAAACGCGATGGTGCGCCATCAGCCGCTGCGCGTGTCAACAGCTCACCGGCCACAATGCGGCACTGGCGACGACTAGGCACAAACACAATAGCTGGCTGCTGCGAAGTGGCGTCAGCAGGTGCCGCATCAATGTCCATGGCGTCAGCAGCAACACGCGTGCTGCGTGTGCCAGAAGGGTCGCCGCAGACTGCGCGGTAGACAGGGGCTAGCAGCGCAGCCATTCGCGAAGCAAAATGCAGAATGGTAGAAGTCTGAATTTGGATCTCCAGTGGCACAGGGCGTACAGCCGGGTGAAAGTTGAACACAGCCGGTGCGCCGATCCACGCCGCCACGTCGCGCGCGTTAGCCAGCGGTACAGCCAATGCCACAACGCGGATAGTCTGTTCAAGCTGAGCTGCCATGTAGCGCATGCGGCTGACAATAACCTCGTATGTTGCAGCCAATCGGTCGCCGACAGTATCCGCACCAGCATCATCATTGCCCGCTTCAGCTCCACCGCTTACCACGTCGTCAGCCGAAATGCCAAGCCCAGCACCTGCAACCCAGTGCACTTCGTCGGCAATAAACAACCCAACATCACGGACTGCATGCCGCTGACGCTGACGCCAGCGTCTACTCAGCGCATCCCACGGACCTGGAGTGCTCAGCACAACGTGTGCGTTTTCAATGCGTCGCAAGTCAGCCGCTGTGTCTCCCGACAACACCACAATGTTCTTGCCGCCCTGTATACCACCCAACCGAGCACGCCAGTCCCGTGCGCGGCTCCGCACGAGCGCGGCAAATGGCGCAATATAGACAGCGCGCCTGCGCACGTAGTCTTCGCCCTCTGTGTGTGCCCGTGCTGCCTCCTGCGCAAAGAAGCGCAGCAGCGCAAGCTCCGCACAAAGCGTCTTCCCACTGCCCGGCGACGCAGCCACGAGCACGCTGTCGTCAGTATGGTACAGTGTGTGGAACGCCTGTGTCTGAACTGCGTTAAACGTCCCTGTCGAGCACAGCGGCGACTGTGGGTGCTCGCGGTACGCTGTCTCAAACTCAACATTGCGCAGCTCCGCCAGCGCCAGCGGTTGCATGTCGAGCAGTTCAGTCGGCGGCAGCGTCTTAGCAGGCAGCTGCAAGTGGCGAAACGAAACGGCCAGCCGCGTTTCCGCGCCAATCCATCGGTCGCTGATGACGCTCACGAAGTACTGTGGTGGCAGCGGGTCGGTCAGGGCGCACGCAAACTCAGTCACGTGGTCGTCAGTTGCGTAGGCGCGCTTGAGCACAAACAACTCTGTGTGCAGCAGCACGTCGCCGTCAGCGTCCTCAACGCAGACCCAGAAGCGCTCAGCCGCACCGTGAATCGCGTCGCTCCACTGGAAATCAGGAGTCAGGTGCAGCTCGACGCGTAGCAGCGAACGCGTCAGCGGCTGCACGTGTGCGCGCACATCGAGGCGCGGGACCAGATGCACCAGGCGGTGCAGCACGCGACCGGCGCGCGGGGACGCGACAAGCTCACCAAGCTCGGCGGCGCTGAGATCGACATAACGCGCCCATGGAAATGGTCGGCGCTCAACAGAGCGCAGTAGCTCAGGCGGGCAGTCGCGGCCAAACTGGCGCAGCGGCGACATAGGCAGCCACATGCGCTGTTCCACCTGTTTGCACCAGCCTAGCGCACGCCGCGCAGCACGTGCCCAACCACGACGCAGACACAGCTCAAACAAAGCACGGAATATGCGGCCGGCAGACTGTGTTACGTACACCATGTCGGATGCCAGTGCCAATCCTGCCAGCCCCAGGCGTGAGATGTGCGCTTGCAATAGCGCGCCAATCTTTGCGGCCACGCTGTCCGGTGCCTCGCGCATCGGAATGGGTACGCGCTCAAGCAGCCGTTGCAGCTCCACACGCTCTTCGGCGCGCACGGGTATCAGCCGGAACTCGTCGGACTGCGCAAACACGCGCAACATGTCCATGTCGCTGGCGTCAGCGCGCAGACCCTGTTGGTACGTCGCCATAGACCTGTGGCTAATGTAGTAGTGCGCCGCCACGCGCCCCAGCTCCGTTGCCAGCAGCCGCCCCGTGCTCCAGTCGTACCGCACCATTGCGCTGCGCTCCAGTGCCGCCGCCGCCGCATGCGCCAGATCCGTGCGCCGCGCCACCAATCCTGCGTCGGCGTCCGCCGACACTCCGTACACTGCCGGACTACGCAGCATGCGAACGTACAAGTATGTGTAACCGAGCCACTCAACCGCGTCGTCGCGCGAGCGCACACTGCCCAGTGCCACCTCAGCGTTAAGCGCGTCAGGCAGCCGCGAAACCAGCTGCGACTCGATTGGCAGCTGCTGCGTCAGCAACGAAAGATAGTAGCGAAGCTCGCTGTGCGCCGTAATCAACACCCCCTCACCATATGTGTCATACTGCGGCCGTCCTGCGCGCCCCAACATCTGCAACACGTCCTGCGGCGACAGCTCACTCCATTGGCCCTTCTCGGGATTGTACACCTGTGTACCCTTGATCACCACCGCATGCGCCGGCAGGTTCACACCCCATGCTAGCGTCGCTGTCGATACCAGCACACGCACGTGTCCGTCCGCAAACAGGTCCTCCATCAGCTTGCGGTCCGTGCGCCCCATTCCCGCATGATGACAACCGATTCCAAACGGAAGCAGGTCGCGCACTCCTGCGTCCTTAGTCGCTGCCGCCTCCTCACGCAGGATTTCACTAGTTGCGCTGCCGCCGCGTACAAGCTGCTCCGTCAGCCCCTCAGCCACCGCCATGTCGCGCAGTCGCTGCGCCGTGCGTACTGTTTCCTTGCGCGAGTGTACAAACACCAGCACCTGGCTTTCCTTTGTAAACCGCCGCACCTTCTCGAAGCACACCTGATCCATGCGCTCTAGTCGCCGAATGTGCTTTTTCTCCGTGATTCCCACAAACTCCAGTTGCAATGGGCAAGGCCGGAACCGCGCGTCAAAGTGGAACAGCCCACGGTCCCGCGGCACACGGAGAAAAGTTGCAACATCCTCGTAATTCGGCAGCGTGGCGCTGAGCCCCACCAGTCGCACGCGCTCCTGTGTCTGCTCTTGCGTGCGCAGCAGCCGGCACACTAGCGCCTCCAGTACTGGCCCGCGGTCGTCGTGCAACAAATGAATCTCGTCAATAATCACCAGTCGCACCAATGCTGTGTAGCTGCCCTCGCCGCCCTTACGCGTAATTACGTCCCACTTCTCCGGCGTCGTGACAATTAGCTGCGTTTCGCTAATCTGCTGCTTTGTCAGCTGTGAGTCACCCGTGAGCTCAGCCACCTTAAGTCCCAGCGGCTCTAACCGCCTCCCAAACGAGCCCGCCATCTCCGCCACCAGTGCCTTCATCGGCGCAATGTATACCATTTTGAAGCGGTCCACGTCGATGCGCCCCGTCTCCGCGTCGCGGAACTGTCCGATCGTGCGAAGCATCGTCAAAGCCGCGCAGTTGGTCTTACCCGCACCCGTGGGCGCGCATATCAGCATGTTGTCATCGCTGTTGAACGCTGTCGGATACACGCGGCTCTGCATACGGTTCAACTCGGAAACCCCTGCAAACGCCGTGTGTGTCCACTCTGGTAGCACGCGCAGCTCCACAAGTGGGTCGTCCGCACCCGGTGGCGGAAGCTTCTCAGGCGCTGGCACGCGAATCTCCTCATATCCCGCCATCGTAGTCTTTACTGCGCCCTTCGGTGGCACCCACTTGTCGTTGGTCATCAAATGCCCGCCCTGCGAAAACGCAAGCTCAGCCAAGTCAATCACCTGCTCAGGCTTATAAGCTTTCTTTGTCGCTGCGGACTCTGTTTTGGCCACCGTGGCGCTCTCCGCTAGTTGGTCAATCCCCGTTGCAACTGCAGACTGTTTTGCCTCTGTCGCCCGGCCGTCTTCGCGGCGTGCGCGCATAGCTGTGTCGTCACCGTTGCGCACTGCGATAATCCAGTCCAGCCCAAGATCACGCATCTCATCTTCGATAATCTGCTGCTGCTGTCGGTCTCCTTCGGATTCGGCCCTCGCAATTCGCATGCACCATACAATCACTTCTCTGTTGCTTACCAGCTGCTGCACCGTACCAAAGTGCTCGTAGTCGAATAGCTCCGCCAACTCATTCTCGAGCTCGCCAAGTGCAATGCTCCGGTTCGATAACAGCCGCGTCGCATTGCGCGTCTTCTCCTGTACAACTACCGGATCCGTGTAGTGTTTGCCCACTTGCCGCTGGAGCCAAAACGCATCGATGCTACGCGGCGTCAGCTTGCTAGCATCGTCCTTGCCACCCGCAACTCCAGCCTTTGCATCTGGTACTTGCTCGCCCGCTGTAGCTGCCCCGGATCCGTAGCTGGTAGTAGTAGATGCTGCTGCTGCGGTGGCGGCCGCTGCTGCCCTAGCGCGCTCCTCATTGCGCCTATTTAGGCTCTTCGCATTTGTTTCGGTGTATCCATGAATTACAGTACGATAGCCACCGGCCTCATCGTCGCCTTCTCTGTCGCTATTAGGCTCAAGTGCTTGGTCCTCGCCCATCATCTCAGGCGCCGCAGGTCCAACCAGACCATCCGCATCATCCTCGCTTTCATCGCTGCCACTCTCATCAACAACGTGGCTCGTGGGTCCTGTTTCACGAGCATCCAACTCCATCTCATCCTCTTCATCGCTGCCGCCGAACACTACCGCTATGCCTGCCTCGTCGTCGTCAATGTCACCACCATTTTCACCCTGAGCAACAACGTCCATACCACTGTCATCGGCGCCGTAGTCCGTAATCTGTCGTGCTAGCTGAATAAAACGAGAAAATTCAGCGTCGCCGATACTCGAGCCAAAAAGGCTCTCCACCTGCTGCTTCTTTGCGATATCCTTAAGCGAGTCATCTTTGAGCACTGTCAATGCCTCATCAGCTGCCGACATAAGTATTTCTGGTGTCTGATCGCCAAAATAGCTACGCGACTGTGCTAAAATCAAGTCCCAAACCCGGCGTGTTTCCTGTGTTCTAGGACGATACATTCCCTCTATATCCTCGGTCGCCGCAAGAATATTCGAGTAACCGTAGTCTGTGCGTAAGGACTGCTGCTCGCGACGATTGCGCTTGCGCTCCTGACGTCGAAGCGTCTCCTCGTCCGTCAGCACCCCTGCTGTGCTTTTGGGCTTCTTCGGCTGCTCATGACGTACGCTAGCGCCCATTTCACGTGGATCAATCTTGTTCCATAGCGACTCAACTTCTTTGCCACGTTCACCGCGTCTTGCTACCTTGGAACGGTCTGAGGGAAGCACCAGATTTGAATTGCCAGCATACTGATATAATTTCTTGTGCTCTTCTGTGAACTCCTCGGACATGGTTTGCTCGCTTCCGAGTGTTTTTGTTTAATTGCTAAAAAGGGTGATAGGAATTCGACACGCCTGTGCTTCTAACAATGCCTTCAGAAAGATTGTGGAATAAAGAAATATGTTTGAATTTGGTCTCACGTAAGAGAGGAAACATTTCATGAAGTAGTGTTGGCACGCGCATTTTGTCTGATCACTTTTTCCGGATCGAAAATTTGATCTGTATAATTTGTGTGCAAACCTGATTACACGTGATTATAACTGATGTGGTTGGTTCTGAAATGTATGTCCTTGTTTCAGAGAATATCTTAGCCCAGAGACTTGGAAACTAGTGGAAAATGTGCATCATCTAACCAGTTGTACCTTCTTTTTGTTTTGCTTTCACTTTGCGAGGAAGTTCTTGAATAGATCCGCTTATTTTATGGTTTGCCATGAATAACATATGCGTTAGCTTTTAAGTGTGAACGGCAATGCGTCTAGAATTTTTCTTTATTTTGTATAGCAACTAAAGGATGTATAATAAAAAACGAATTACATTTTCATGTTTTCAACTCTGAGAATACACTCATAAGCCCATCCAGTCCACGGTTGGCTGGCTTGTATGGCTTACTTGAAATGTGATAGCTATATACAG